>APFE030320312.1:0-23908 GCA_000404065.3 Pinus taeda
TGATGCATATGTACATGTTCCAAAGGAGAAATGAACCAAGTTGGATAGTAAATCTGAAAAGTGCATCTTTATTGGGTATAAGGACGGTTTAAAGGGTTAAAAGCTTTGGAATGCAGTAACAAGTAAGGTTGTGTACAACTGAGATGTGGTGTTCAGAGAGGTGAAAGTTGTTATTAAACATGAAGTTCAACCAAAGGAACCTAAAAATATAGAGTTTGAGCTAAAGGAGGAAGAGTCAGACTCTATAGCAGAGGAGGAATTAGAAGATGAAGAGCCATAAACTTTGGGTGTGAGAAGACTAGTTCGAAAAAGAAGGCAGCCAGAAAGGTATAGTCCATATGCTTTATTTTCATATTTTTCTTTATCTATTACTGATGATGATCCCAGAACTGTAAAGGAAGCAGTAGATTCAGAGGATGGAAAACTTTGGAAAGAGGCTATGGTTGATGAAATGGCATTTTTGCACAAAGATTAGGCTTGGGATATAGTGGAGTTGCTAGCTGGAAGGAAACCCATTGATAGAAAATGGGTGTTCAAGAAGAAGAAAAATGCTGAAGGAAAAGTGGAGAAATACAAATATCAGTTGGTAGCAAAAGGTTATTCCTAGGTGCCGAGAATTGATTTTGATGATATTTTTTCTCCTGTTACCAAGGTAACTTCTATTAGATTACTTTTATCTATTGTTGTTTCTTTTGATTTTGAGGTAGAACAGATGGATGTGATGAAAAAATTTCTTCATGGGGATCTGGAAGAGGAAATCTACATGAGGCAACCTGAAGGCTTTGTAGTGAAGGGTAAGAAATAACTAGTATGAAAGTTAAATAAGTCTCTCTATGGGTTAAAACAATCAACAAGGATGTGGTATAAGAAATTTGATACATTTATACAGCGACTTGGCTTCACTAGAAGCGAAGCAGATCATTGTGTGTATTTTAAATTAATTGGTGACCATGCTGTTTATCTATTCTTGTATGTGGATGATATGTTGCTGGTTGGAAATGACAAAGAAATTATCCAAGATTTGAAGACCCAATAGTCCTCCAGATTCAACATGAAACATCCTGGTGCTGCAAACTATATTTTGGGCATGGAATTAAAAGAGATCGGGCAAAGAGGAAGCTCTTGTTAAACCAGAGGAAGTATGTCGAGACAATACTATAGAGGTTTAATATGCATGATAGTAAAATGGTGAAGGTTTATATGAAGGTCCCTATTCCTGTAGCCATGAGGTTATATGCTGAATAATGTCCCAAGACACAAGAAGAGGAAGAGGACATATCCTGTATTCCATATGCAAGTGTAGTCGGTAGCCTGATGTATGCAATGGTCTGTACTAGACCAGACATTTCACATTCAATGGGAGTATTGAGTAGGTTTATGTCAAAACCAGGGAGGGAGCATTGCATAGTAGTGAAGCGATTTTCAGGTATTTGTGTGGCACTAGTGATTATGGTTTGTGCTACCAAGGAAGACCACAATTGGACAGAGTGTTGGATATTGATGGCTTTGTTGTTGCAGACTAGGCTGGAGATCTAGATCAGAGAAGATCTACAAGTGGGTATGTGTTTAACCTATTCGGAGGTGCAGTCAGTTGGATGGGTAAGAAACAATCTGTAGTGGCACTATCAACTATAGAGGCATAATACATGGCAACCACTCATGCAAGCAAGGAAGCAGTTTGGTTGCAGAGATTGTGTTCAAGTATGGGGCTAGTACAGGAAGCTATAAGGATAGACTGTGATAGCCAAAGTGCATTTTTCTTGGCAAAGAACCCTGCATATCATTCAAAGACAAAGCACATTGATGTTCAATATCACTTTGTGAGGGATATGATAGAAGACAAAAAAGGTGTTGCTGGTAAAGGTGGACACTTTGAAGAATACTGCAGATGCATTGACAAAATCTATGAGCTCTGAGAAGTTCTCTTGGTGTAGAGAAACAATGGGCATTGCAGGGATAGATAAATGACTAAGCTTTCTTATGTCCCCTTGTGGAAAGAAAACAACAAGTGGGAGAATGTTGGGTTGTGTTATATTCTTTCCACGACTATCCCACATAGTCAACTAGGGTTTAGGATGGGCGAGGTCACAGGGGGTTTGAGTGGTACTTGTAACTCCACTCTATGGAGCCCACTTATGGACTCTATGTTAGGTTGGGTGGACCCACCTATGGTTTTGTGCATGATTTTCGAACATGTTTTTTGGACGCGATGGTTTTCAGTCCATGGTATTGGATGCTTCAACATGTATAAATATGTATGGTAACATTTAAAGGAACATAATGAAAAATCAATCCGGTAGTCCCAGTTTTGGGATCGAAGGGAAAATCTTTGTGTATATGTGTTTTATGTGTTATGCTCTCGCATTGTTTATTTTCTTTGTAATTTTTGTACGGGGTTAAAACCTACAGTGGGTGAATGTGTATACAGTGGAGGTGGTGGTGGAGGTGGAGTGGAAGGATGGTTTTCTCGAGGAATCCCCTGAGGGATTAGATGAACAACACTTCGCGGGAGGGTCTGTTATGCCTCCTCATCTCACTTAAAGGAGGTCCAATCAATGGACTATACTCCAGTCTTGATCCTTTGTGATTTCTAAAGAATCATCCACTTTGCATGGCTATGAACATCAAGGTAATGGCATCACCCGTTTTTCACATAACAACATTTTAGTTCAAGTATTCAATGATCTTAAATACTTACCTCACAGTACTTTGAAAAATCACTACTTCGCTTCGCTATAGCTGACCAACGTATCAACTACAAATTTTGTAACAAACCCTCCCAGAATCTGATTGAGCCAATGATAAAAAAAATTGTGTCATCTTGTTTTCAAAATATTCTAATCGTTGCACTAATTCTGGAGTCCACACTATAGGACTATCGATCTTCCACCTTACTTGATTGTCTATTATTTTAGCTAAAGCACTCATACAATTCAATGGGAAAAGTGAAAAAGAATATCTCATGTATTTCTATATACAAATACATGTTCAACAACACTTCCATCGTTTGACATGGATTCCTATTTTCTTGCACTTTGTACTCGTGAATCTTCTAATCCAACCACTTTTCAATTTCTTTCTTGGTCGGATTCCAATGATGTGACATCACACATCTCCTTCAAGCAAATCTCGTTCCCAACAACAGAACCATTTTTTGGCTTTAGGGGCTCTTGACCCAGGTTTAGAGTTAGCTGCACTAACAAACAAAAGCCTAATCTACTGGCCCTTTTGGCAAAAACCTACATAGTGCAGGCTGCAGTCTCAATTGAAGCAGTCTGGGGGCAAGGACAATGAATTTGCATCTAGAGACTAGTGTGATGTCTTACAACACCTCAGATCTTCCTTCACACATATCAATACACTCTTAGGGCACGTTGCTGCAACTCTATTAAAATAGCCTTTAGGTCTTTGAAAAGGTCTACAATTAGTCCTTGCGGACCTATAACAGTCACTTTTCTTACTTATGCACATTAGAGAGAAATCCTAAATTACGATTCGTGCAGATTTATTTAATTTATTAATAAACATCAGAGAATTCATCAGAGTCTTCATGAAAGTACTTCGACAAGAATTGCATACATCATTAACACTTATCCAAGAGAATTTCTTAACATTCAATTAATATTCCACAAAGCACACCATTCATTGACAACATATAACATTAACATAAATAAACAAAAATAAACAAGAATTATTCGGAAACTATCTTTATTGATCTTAAATTCAAGGTTCCATTCTCAACACTGCCCTGCGTACTCAGTGATAGGGGTCTGCGCACTCAATTACAGACTCTACCTAGGCCTCTGTTCACTTAGCTACAAATCCTTTCTTCTTCTTCTTTCTTTCCCTCTTCTTCTCTCTATCACACCCAATATACTTGTCTCTTCTCTAAGACTCACTATTTATAACCTTTCTATACAATAACATGGTCCGCAGACCATGGATGAATCTAAAAACTAAATCAAAACTTTATATAAAACAAGCGGATAAGCCCCTTTGAATCATATTCATCTGCGCGCTCTGCATCCACACATGGCAGAGACTTTACATTATTTACAAAAACTGTACCAAAAATTTGGTTATATTAACCCCAAAACTGACTCAGGGGACCCCACCCCATCAATTTGGTTGGTTCAAGTTTTTGGCTATATAAAATTCATTCGAATCTACCCTCTTGGGCTAAAGAGAACATTACAGGGATTAATGGGAAACTCATATTTCCTTTGTTTTTATTTATTTATTTTGAGAGTTTGTTTTCCCACATTTTGGTATTTTGATTTTAATGTTAAAATTAATTTCTTTTATTGTAACTTTTATTGGGTTTGACAAGATATGTAGGAGAGGATGAAGCTAAAGCATACTGGAGCAATGATATTGCACCATCAAAGGAGAAAGAGGAATGAAAGATCCAAATTGATGGATCTGAACTACCTTCAAGAACTCCAATTTTGGGTTCTTTTTGTAAATTATAAAGTAATATTTTGAAGAATGATGAAAGGGTTTCTCTTTGTTGTAACTTTGATACTCTAAACACTTATGTAAAGAAAATTTAAGTTTTATATAGGGACGAAAACTCAAATATGAGGATATTGGGGGTTTTATTTCAGAATTCAGTCTTTTTTAGTGAGGCAGAGCTTGCACTTTTGTAATCCTTTTTCCTACTAGCAAGGTTGATTATTTTGAAAACATTGGTGGAGATTCATAGAGAAAAGGAAGCGGGTTTTATTGATTGTACTTTCAGATACTTTTATTTGTCAATACAACTCATATGCATTCAATTACATATATGTGTTAATTGTTCTTTAATTAGCACTTTTGTTAGAGGAAAGAATGATTATGTGCAAGATCAAATATATGATCTTGTAATATCATTGATATGTTGTTTCTTTTCTTATTTTCTCTTGCATCAAATAAAATTTATGAGCAACTATTTACTTAGAAATTTGTCATCTTAATTCAATTTAATTTTCATTAGATTGTAAGAACTGCTTCTACTTTTTAATGGCTTATCTTTCACTATTATAATATCTAAAACATAGCACCCATGGAATTCATAATACTAGTTGTTAGAACTTCTTTAAAATTTGGGAATTCATTTTTAAAAGTGTTTTGAATCCCCAACTTCTTTAAAGTCTTGCACTTGGTATTTGGAAGCTATCTCCTAGATATCGAGTTAAGTTAACTTCCTTCAATTTTATGCATTGCATTTGTATTAGATTTAGAGTTGGATAAAATAATTTCATCCTTAGAACTCCCCTTATATAGGGGCAAACTTTATGTGTGGCTTGGTTGAACCATCAATTCAGCTTGAGGATTTCTTTCTTGCAAGATATCATCAAGAGAGTAATTATAATATCTCTCTTCCTGTTGGTAAGAAATATAAATACCATAAGTTAGCGAGGAGTTGGAGGTGGTAGAATGAACCAATAGAACTATTCAGAGCCATCATTGAAAGGGACATGATTCAGATATAGGACTCTGACCAGATGGAGTTCCCAAATTTTGATGAGGTCATTTTTGGCCACAACATTTTTGGCGCTAGAAGGAGGGCATAAATTGTTATTTTAAGATTTGAATTTTAAACGTTACCTAAAGCTTTAAAATTTTAGCAATGGCTCCTTAAAGATTACTTATTTTTAGATTTTTTACCGAAATTGCACCTTCCACCACTCTAACAGAGGTAGTCAAGATCTTGTGAAAAATAATATTCAATGGTAATACTTCTTCTTTTGGTCATCTCCTTCAATTTATTTTATATTGCAATTTCATATTGACGAAGGTGTTATTTGTGGAATATTCACTCTTAATTTGACATGTCAAGTTGAAGATTGGCGCTGATCATTACCAGTTTCCTTTGTACATAGTTGAGATAAATTTTTCAAAACATTTCCTTCATGCCTTTTAGGAATATAATTGTGAAAATGCTTGTGATCAGTTAGAAGTATTACATAGATTGGAAGGTGATTCTTTGGAGGATAAGCTAGGTAGATTTAACTTAATTTGTTTGCAATTTGAGTCAAAATATTTGTGTCCTAAAAGTTCAGTTAATAGGATGTTTTAAACATTTAGTTTCTCTTTCCTATAATTCTAACAATTTCCAGAGAAACGTGTGTATTACTGTTGAAAAGTCATTGGCTTGGAATGGTAATGCCGATTCAGAAAATGATAAAAATAAAAATAATACTCCCATCAATCAATCAACATCTCATAATAAAAAAGAAGTTGATTTAAATCATGCTACTTTTGTTGAATTAGAACAATAATAAGATGAAAATTTAATAGGCATAAATCAACAAACAAATTAGCAGGAAACACTGGAAATGAAAAATTATAGTGATAAAAAATTCTTCCAAGTAAAAATGAATCTTCTATTGTTGAAATCAATAATCAATCATAAATTATAGAGCATCCAAGCAACAACTTTTAGTTTAGCCAAATATATGTCTCTCGTATGGTTCTTTCAAATAATAGTGGATATGATTTCTGTGTAGATAACAAGTAATCTAATAGTTGGAATAATGAAAATATGGATGAATTTGAAATGTGCATCTTGGAAAATGAGAATTTCTTTTCAAACAAAGAAAATTTCAAGTACATAACTTCAAATTCCCATTTCTCTCTATATCATGATCTGTTTGATGGATTTAATCCCTTAAATAATATTTCAACAACTCCTTTGTATACAAATATTATTTTACAAAACAAAGCAGTTGTCATTCATGATGAATTTCTAGTTAATTGTGAACAACGTAGGGAAGTTTCAATTATCAATACTTTCAGTTGTCCTACAAATTCTCTTAATTATGCATCTAATAATTTTCCTAGTTCTGATTTATATTATGAAGAGGAAGAAAACACTAGTGGAGTCATTTATAATGATGACTTGAAGTCTAAAAATATTAAGTCTCTTCCTCTTCTAAAATGGTTTTGTTAGATTCTCATACTTCCAATTCTTCAAGTCAATCAATGTTTGAAGATGATACAAACACCATTAAATAAATTGTTCCAGTTGTTTCTCATTTTCAAACCTCCCAACGTTGTGATGATTTGATTATTCAATATTCCATCACAACCTTTGATTCTTATGATCATGAAGTTTCTTTTTCTAATCATCAGTTTGATTTTTTTCCATTTCCACAAGTGGGTGCTTATAATAATTTTAATCTCGTTATTTCGGTTGACCGTTATGAGAAATATTTTTTTGTAAACAAACCTCAATGATTTTGTACTATTATTTGTAATAGGAATGTGAATTATAATTTGGTTTTTCTTCATTCTCCTAGGTTTTTTATTTATTTTTCTTTCAATTTTTGTTTTGAATTTTTGGACATATTACGTTAGCACTTTTAGCACTTGGGATCTAAAAACTCATCAAATTATTTAATGCGAATACATGGAAATTAATTCCAAAGAGTTAACCTATTTCGGGAATAATACACCCCAAGGTATGGGTTGAGCACCCCAAAAGAGCGAAGGGCATACACCAACAAGAAGTAAACAAACAAGCAATCTTAATACTTAAACTCCTAAAGTATGAAGAAGAGATATTACCTAAAGGTCCTACATTTGAGGTTGTTCCCCGAGGGTCCAACCCCTTTGCTTCCTCCAATTCTTCAAAACCTGCAACTCATCCAAGAAAAGCACATATACTAGCAGTAGTTCAAAGCATGTTCATGATATAGATGTTAGATCATATAAGAATATAAGTATAAAACATGAAATCATACATAAGTTATTATAAAACATGACTTAAATAATTAAGATCATAATATCAGGAACAAGGCAAAGCTTCTTTATTGATGACTGCAAAAGAATGTGGAAGAATACAACCTGATTCGTCCATGGCTCCATGTGAAGCTTTCCTTCAGATCCGTCCAACCCAAGCCTCAACAATCCTCTTTCAAATGAATACACATGGATGCCATGTAAAGGAGATGGACATCACAACGAGGAAATAATGGTTTCCTATAGCTGGTAGTGTAGGAGGTGCAAGGATAAATCATACTTGATCAGGGAAAATTGGATATAATGTAAATATCCTATCTTTCTCTCCCCATAGGCCTCCCCCATGAGGTGTATTTATATCACCTCAATTTTATTTTTTCATTTGGGATACAGTTAGGCCATGGGATCCTGTAGGTAGGGTTCCAATGTAACCCATAAACCCTGCCCAGAAAATAGGGATTTTATATTTCTTTTCATATTTTAAATCATATATGTAGGTTGGGTAGAGATGAACTCGTGTGTGCACTCATTGTTTGAAGGGAATAGTTGCGTATGGATTTTTTTTTTTAATAATTGGACTAAGTCTAAAGGGAAAGGTTTTCTCAAGGCCATGAATTAGAGCATCAAGTATATAAAGGCGATACATGATGCTATAATATATGCCCCCTAATATATGAGGTTAGAAGGGGCACCTGATGATCGAAATGTATTAAGTGTATAGAAAGAATCATGCAAGTACTTGGGAAGAGATCACTAGATTCTAGCCTACCAAAGTAGTGGAAGAGATTAGAAAGAAAGCTCATGTATGAGGCGGGCATACCCATGCTTAGAGATAGTAAAGCAGATCCAAATATCAAGTGTAGAGTGGATCCAATAAGTATACAAGTACAAATAAATCTGAGAAACACATAGTGGATCATTTAATCATAGCAACAAAATTACATATCAAGGCCATGTCACAATATCACATATAAATAACTTATCAATGATACTGAAGTAGATATTTGATCACTGAAGTCACATAACTGATCCTCAAAATTACCAAGTCAAAAAGTGGAATAGTGGTACTGCATGAAACTTGGGTGCCAACATATAAGGTGGATGGTGTCATTGACAAGAAATTAGAGGGACCAACAAGTGAACCATGAAATTCTGATGCAACTCGAGGTCTTCACCCACTGCCATGCTACATTTCTACACTATGGGAATAAATGAGCTGAAGTTGACCATCTGAGAAATCATTTAATTACTAGTCATTGATGTATACCATTAACAAACACGAGACAACTCACCGATAATGATTATGAGAGTCAAGGTACCTTAGTACAATCTAACGATTGTGAATAAATGATTTGAAGTCAAACACTTGGGAGAATATAGCAATTAGGAGACATTGATGTATACTCACTGTCGATAGTGAAGGAGTCTGCCAATAATGACTGCAAACCCTAAGGTATTGAAAAATGACTCTAGATATTATTTCTAGACCAATGACTTGGAGTCGATGGGAAAATATCTGCTGGAAGGCAGGCATTAAGGCATCCTACATCAATCTCATACAAGTGAAACCCGGAGGCCAATAATGTCGAAGGAATCAAATGAAGAAAGATGAACTAACCATATTGAAGCACATTTCCAGTGTACAAAAAGATGTTTCTAGCGCACAAAAAAATTAAACCAACCAATAAAGAAATTTAACACAAAGGTGAGGAATCCAAAAATAGAGTCAAATGGAAACCAAAGTACTTATCGAATCCAAATGTGTGATAATGTAAGCTGACATCGAACACAAGGGAAACCATTCAGTCAAAGACCCATGATATTGATTGATGTTGAGCACAAGGTCACCTATCAATGATGCAAATAGGGCCAGGGTGTGGCTCTAGGCCTACTCTCAAAGAAATGTGTCAAAGTTGATAAGAGCAGACCTGCCAACAAGAATTCAATGGAGACCTTATCAAAAGCATGAGAAAAGGACCAAATAACTACTGTGATACTGAACATAACTCTGATAGACCAGGTATGGCCGGCTGAATATGAGTCAAGAGACACTGCAGAAAGGATGACTCATGTTTACTTCCCTTGAACAAAACCACAACTCAAATGTGACTATATGGTAGCATATGATAACTTTGTATAAGTTTATCATGCAAGAGGCATAAACAAACTCTCCATATGATTGGAAGAAATAACTAACCGGAGGACTACTGACTCAATAACAAGGTTATGGCTATCCTAAGTCAAACTAAATCCCTTCCCGATGGCAGAAAGACTTGTTTTGAGTTCTTTGTTGAAGGGAGACATAATCGACTCTTGTTGCCATCAATTATGGAAGTAAAGTCCCATTCCCTCTCTTTTGGGAATATAAATTTTTTGTCTTTTTCATATTTGGAAAGCCTAAAAAAGAATAAAATAATGACTATGGTACAATGGAAAGAACGAGTGTCTAGATACAGATGTGCTAGTTCTTGGGAGGGGAACATTCCTATTCTCAATGCAAGGTGACAAAACTCATCAATGAAACTCAAAAGAATGTTCTTTTCATGGGTAAAAAGTGTCAAGTTGTGGAGGCTAACTGATTGCATGGTTGAATTTGCAGACATATATTGTAAAAAAGTGGCTTATACATGAGTCCAAGTGATGTCGACTTAAGGCCGAAAAGTACAAATGGTCAACATGAAATGCAACCATACAAGTCAACATGTGGGAGCCTCTAGGGTATAAAGCACAAAAGATAGCGAAGAAGAAGGAGAATGACGATTCATCACGAAAAGTCATGGCGGGACTAAAGAGGAAACCCGAGTCTACTAAATCTTTGGAGCATGGGAAACATATGTAAGTGAGGATATAACTGGGAAGACCATGTAAAGGAAGGCTCTACCATCATGTCATGATTTTATAATTTGGGGAATGAAAATAGTTTTAAGAATCATGACACAATGGGGCTGACCTTAAGGCAACATATTGTAGTATGGAGGCTAGAATGCATAATGCAACAGAAAAAGTAATCTTCCCTAACCTATATGCTAGTGACGAAAGTGATATCTGCCATCACGAGTCAACGGTCGTGGAATCGAAGTAGTAGAAAAATATCAAAGTCTTCAATTTAACCTGAAAGACAACCTATCCCAGCACTCAAAGCCCAAAAGTTCACAAAGTTTACAAAATTAAGAAAATAAAACATAAATTTTGTAAAAATGGGGTTTTTAAATTTTTTTGAAATTAGAAGTTATAAATAGACCTTTTTGACTCAACATGCCCTAGATTTTTTTTGAACAATTGAGAGAAAGAGCTCAGGAGCAAAGACCAGTAACCATAATCCACCCCACTTCTTGGCCGGAACGGTTACCAAACGTCTAGGTAATCCTCAAATTCGATATTTCAATGAATTTTTGTACATTCAAATTTTTTTTCAAGAATTTTACAGTAGAAATCTTTTTTTTAGATTTTTACTCTATGTGTACACGGGTTGGGGATATGGAAGTCACGTATTAGTAAGCCCTATACACAACTATGTATGAAGTGAACCCGTGTGTGCACAATGAAAAATTTTAAATTATCAATTTTAATAGATTAAAATGCTTGATTCGCAGGATGACTATCACATGGAAGGAAAGAGATCACAGTTCAGTAGAAAATGAAGTAATGAATGACCCATTGACACTGGATGCATTGAGAGGGTGTGGATTATTGAAGTTTTTCAAAATTCCTAATATGAAAACTGACACAAAGTTATTGGAGGTTCTTGTGAATTACTGGGATCCAGAAGAGGATTCTTTTATGATTGATCAAATTCCCTTGAGAATTAAATTAAAAGATATCTACTTCATCACTAGAATTTCCTAGAGAGGAGAGCCAATTAACTAGCAAGGGAAAGACCAAGGAAGCCTCCACGTAGATGATTATATTCACATATATTTCCCCGGGAACAATGAGAAAGTAGGGACACATATCCCAATAAAGAATGTGGAGAGTCTAGCCCTTAGAATTATCCTTTTTTACCATTGTGAGGGTAGTAGGTTCAACTTGATTGCACCAAGCATTGAATGTTCTAATGAGCCTAGCAGTTGATTGCCTCACCATAGTCTTTGATTGGTGTACAACCCTCCTAATCAATCTACAAAAGAGGATGACTTGTATTAAAAGGGGTAATACCAAACAATTTGGGTATGGTACCATCCTTTGCACTTTATTCTTTGAGAGGCTACCAACACTTTGACCCAAAGTGCTCTCTACCATCAACAGCCCAAGAGATCCATGTATATGTAGATAGGCTGATTTGAGGAAGAGACTAGGGGGTTGTGAGGTCACTAGAAAAAAAATTGGTGACGAATATTTCCTTTGGTGGGAACAATAATTCAGTGCCATCAAGGACTAACCCTATGCAGGTATGGACTTCAGAGCAGATCCAGATCTAGTTCTTGCACCTGACGCTGCATGGGGTGCCATTGGTAAAATTATTTTTAAGTTTGTAAAGTTATTAGATTTTTGGATTTCAAAAATGATGAATTGAAATTATTTTTGATGAGACAAAAATTCTTACAAAATTGTTTGATCATCAAATAGATGTGGGACTCATAAGACAAGAGGGTCTACCCAGGCATAACCATCATGGAAGAGACAGAAGAGTGTTGTATATGAGATTGAGAGACTCCTCCATACCGTACATAGGAACTTGGAGAGGTTGATTCACTAGGTACCTATGGCAATGATAGAGGATCTACCATAGGCTCTACAGAGACGTGTGGTAGGAGTACCATGAGATGGGTTGCTACTACCATCATCTTCTTCTGACATGCACATCCTTGGCTGCACCCATAGATATAGATTAGAGATGTCCAGATTTTTGATAGACATGATTGGGCTTAAGCCCTAATTTTGTAGGAAATTTTAGCCTAATTTTTTATAATATTTTGAACTTAAAGCTTCTACCTATATACATGCAGTTTTATGATGTGATGATCATATATGCATATATTGTTTGATTATTTTTTATTTTTAATGTGATGAATTATGAATATGCAAATCTAATGCTTGATTAGATATGGAATCAACAAATGAATTTTTTGATCATGGAATATGAATAAATGTGATAAGATTTAATGATCTATGTAATAAACAAACTCTCATAAATTGGTGATATAAATAAGAATCTCTCACACAGTAAACATTTTTAACTGAGAAACCACCAGTTGTCAATTCAAGTGTACTACTAACAAATCAATACCAAGAGATATTGTTTGAGATAGTAAGCTAACCACAACAGTATATTCGGTGACATGGTTTGAAGCAGGGCCGATACATATGCCTCTTGAAACTGACAACTGACCAGATGGATAGTAAATCACCCAAGCCATAGAAGCCAAATATCGGGTATGTCGACTAGCACCATTGGTGAACCCTAGATATACCAGATCATCCATCGATACCTGCCAAAGCAGATCAAAATTATTGATATCACTATGAAACCTATGGATAGATGTGCACAAATATATACAATATATACAACCAAGAAAATGCTAGGCAGAAGCCTAGGCATAATACCTTTTAAGATATAGCCCATTTCTAGGCACCGACAACTCGTTTCCATCAAAATCAACCAATTCGTAAGATACCTTTTTTTAAGACCTTTTTATTAATAAAAGGACCATACCACATGGGTTTAAACTTAGCTACCCCCAAGGAATCTTTATCTTGGTCATAGACCTAGACAAGGTCATGTTCAGAGAAAACCCTAGGACATAGAACCTTATCATATTGGACTTTTTCTCTTTTTTATGAGCTTCATTAATTGTGGTAGCATCTTGACGCTGCTCATAAAGATGTTCCAAATGAACGAGGTGTTCTTCAAGACTAGAAGTGTCTAGAAGAAGTTCTAGAACTAATTTAAGAGAAGAAATTTCACATTCCATAGGGAAGATCAATTCCAAACCATAAACTAGTTGAAAAGGAATGAAACCCATAGTGGTCTTAACCAATATCTGGTATGTCCAAAGCACAGGATATGAAATGATATGCCAATTGGATCGAGCCTTATTAATTTTCCTTTGCAGGATAACTTTCAGGGATTTATTCACGGCTTCCACCTGACCATTGGCCTGAGGGTAGTAAGGAGACAAATGCTCCTACGGGAAACACAACTTGAGAGCCAATTCAAGCATCATCTTGTTCTATAAATGACTGCCATGGTCAATGAAAATCTTTTATGGAATATCGAAGAGTGAAATGACTTGGTTGAAAAGAAACAAGGCTGTTATTTCACCATCATTCACAATAGTGGGCATAGCTTCGGCCCACTTAGTAACATAGTCCACTGCTACAATAATATAATTATGACACTTTACCAAAGGTGGGCTACAAGTTGTATAATCAATGCCCTAGTTTGTGAATGGACCGACGGTAATAATAGGAAATTTCAGAGCTGGATGAGTGCACATTTTCCGAGTATAAACCTAACAAGGATAGAATTTTTTAACCGCTTCAACACAATCTTTTAAAATCGAAGGCCAAAAATACCCTACACGTAAGATTTTTTAGGCTGTAGCAAGCCTAGACAAAAGTTCTTCTAAGTAGAATACAGTGTTTAAGTCGATGGACAACCTGAACAACTGCCAAAGATAATTTCTCTATGGGATAATATTGTAATTTAGGACCTACCAAGCTTTGGCTCATATAGTAAATCACGTGCTCACGGAGAACATCGTCTTGCTGAACTAGAACCATACCGATGGTTGATTCTACTACACCGATATATAAGAGGAAATCCCTCCTATAATCAGGTGGACTCGGTAATGGAATAGAGGTCAATGCTCTTTTCAAAGCATTGAATGAGCACAAAGTGAAATCATCCCATATAAATGGAACTCCTTTCTTCAACAATCGCATAAATTTCATTTGTAATCTTAGCATAATTGACGATAAATCTCGTCAAGTAATCGACTTTTCCTTATACACTTTGAAGTTGATGAATGGTAGACAAGGTAGGCAACATAGGTATTGCCTCAACCTTGAAAAAAGCTACACAAATCCCTTTAGTGGATATTATGAATCCCAATAATGGACCGAATGTGATAGCGAAAACACGTTTATTCGGATTCAACCGAATTTTACAAAAATTACATCGCTCAAAAACTAATTGAAGATGATGGGGATGATCAATTCCCTTTCAAGAACGAGTATTTAGGTCATCCAAATAAGCCTTGATGATATGTTTGATATCATTGAAAACATAGGAAATGGCCTGCTGAAAAGGAGCTCCAACATTTTTAAGGCCAAAAGCCATCTTTTTGTATGCAAAAGTACCCTAGGGGAAAATGAAAGTTGTCATATGCTAATCTTTAGGACAAATAGTAATTTTATTATAGCCCAAGAAACTGTCCATGAAGGAGAAAATCTCATTTCCCCCATATTCATCGATAATCTGATCAATAAACAGTGTGGGGAAATTATCTTTAGGACAAGCCTTATTTAAATCCCTAAAGTCTATGCATATGAAGATATTTCCTTATTTTTTACCAACTGGGATTGGATTTGAGACCCACTCAGTCAATGAAACAAGGTATATGTAACCTGCCTTAAGCAACTTCTCAAGCTCAACTTTGATAGCTGCCACTTTCCTAGGGTTTACTGACCGAAGTTTTTTCCATATAGGCTTCACATTCACGTAATTCTTGATCTCATGTTGGACTATTGATGGAGCAATTCCAAGCATTCCTCATAAGACCAAACAAACACATCACGAAACTATTTAAAAAGATCAACATAGATTTGAATTTCTTTACAGGAGCATTCATCCTGGATGAAAAAATTCTTGATTATATTTTGATTCATGGAGATGTTCACTGGGATAATTTCCAAAATGACAGACATGTTACCTTTGGAAAAAACCTATGTTGGAGCCAAAGGGTTTAAAATTGTTTGAACATCACAGTCGAAAAAGGACTAGACAAACTTGATTATACTGCATGAAAATTTAGGAGAAAATATGATTGATGATGGGAATCATCCCACGGTCTGTCTATACCCATCGTTGCTTCTAGGATTTCTTCCTCGTATGGTAAAACAATATTAAGTCAGTCCATAGAAGAAGTAGATTCAAGAGTCCAAGCCTGAGCCACATCTCCATCCAAATCCTCTAGTGAAAGAGGTGTAGGGTCGAAATCTGCAATGTTAACTATAAATTAATAAGGAATTTCAACTGCAAACATAGGATATTCCATTCCACCCACTTTCCATGCTTCTAATGTGGTGGTAGAAGAGGGTAAGGGCCAAGTATCTAAAAAATAATGAGTTCTAAAGAACTGTTTTTAAGAAGGGGACTTCGACGATGAAATGAAATTTATTCAAGAAATAGGAGAAGGAAGATCAAAAGTACCCATCAATGAGGAGTACATTCCGACTCCTAAATTCTCAACATGTTGCTTGGGATTATCCACCAAGGGAATGGATCAATCAAGGGATGCATTAGATTCTTTCAGAGAATACTCCATTTGATCAACTGTAACAATTCTCCCTTCGTGGGGAAAGTATAGGACGCAAAATAGTGATGATACAATGGCATCCATTTCATAAATCCAATTTCATCCCAATAGAAGGATATAATCCAAATTTTCATCACCTATTTCCAACTTGATATTGACCACCTCCCCCCCAACACATATGGGAAAGGGTAGAATAATTCCATGTGGCCTATGAGAATGACCATCAAATGAAGTCAAGAGAGTAGGTGAAGGATCAACTTGAGGAGATCTGATAACTTTCTAACATGAAATAGACATGACACATGTGGAATCTCCCTCAACAACTACAATTCAAAATATATTGATATTTCGATATGTAGATTTAATTTGGAAATCCATGTGATGAGTTAATCTCTTCTTAATATTTGACATGTCAAACGTAACAATAAGAGAGTTTTTTGAAACTATGGACCCAATCACAGTGAGCAGTGCACTCCTTTGCGATGGACATGACTGTAGTACCTCTAACACAGACATTGCACAAGGGATTTGAGCCAGATATTCAACAATGGAGTAGTTGTAGGCAACCCTATCATTAGGGTTAATCGTCGAACATTTTGGAGAGATTTTTGGCATCCGAGGTATAGACTCAACTGTGGGCCTCTCATTATGGAGTGGCTCTAGAAAATTGGGAGCAGCCTTAGCCTTAGAGGATTCTGGTTCACCATAATCATGTGATATTGTAGCAACATCAACATGAGAACTCATCATATATACATTTGATGGATTTTCCCCTTCCTGGTTAACCCCTTCAAGGTTTCCAATATTAACATTCACGCCAACAAACAATTATTTCCCTTGGCGAAAAGGGTTAGTTAGAACTACCTAGGATTTAGAAGAATCCAATTGCACTAACAAGCATTGAGCGTCCTAAATCTTCTGGAAATGATGAGTTAAATGGTCTCCATTTCATAATTCACAAGGAAACCTGACTTTATTTATGGACTTCTTTTTACCCTCCCTAGTATTATGATTGGGTTTGTTTGCATTACCATTCCCATCCTTATATTTCTTCTTACCTCATCCCTTTTTCTTCCCATCATATTATGGATTTCCTTTGGGGTTAGAAGATTGGACAATGTTAATAGATGAAGGTTGGGAAGCCATAGGCACTGATGATGATACCTGAATCAAATAAGAAATTTGTAATGACAACTGTTACAGATGAGTTAACAGGTTAGCTATGCTATTATCAATCGATCTGATAATTTGATCTGCATGGGGACTTGGCTTCAGTTTGGCTAAATTGATCTTGGATCAAGTAGCATGAAGTAAAATATTTTCAAGAATCCTAGACTGAGAATATATAATTTCTAATTGTTGGGCTCTAAAGATAGCCTGTTCTTCAGTGAATACTCCGAAGAGAGATACATCCTTAGACATTTCTTGTTGTAAATGCTTTAAAAACCATTCACGAAGGAATTCATTAGGAATTTAGAATTTAATGAGCCTCTTCCTTCTCAACCATTCCTAAATATGGTTAGAAATGTGAGTTGCCTTATCTTGTTGGAAACTAGCTAAGAGCTCAGTTCCCATCATCATATCGAATGGGCAACTAAAAATGGTTCAAAATCATAGTAGCCAATTCACCAAATGAAGAAAAGGTAACCCCATTAAGCTCTATATACCATTTAGCAACATTTCCATTTAAGGTGCACTAAAACAATATCAACTTGATTGAATTGTCTTAGGGAGATAGGTGAACACCATAAATGGAATGTCGTTATATGGTCAGTCGGATCATCCCCACACTTTCATTCAAATTTCAGAATATTTGGCAGAAGTTTGGTAGGAACCGGAGGCCAAGCCAAATTATATCGGATTTGATCGTTTGTTAATTTCGAGAGATCTAGCAAATTTAGGGTTGCCAGGATTAGTAAGCACAAAGGAGATTTCAAATTCCACCCACTATGAGACGAATTCCCAACATTTTGAAAAGTATATCTTTGATTTGTATAGGCACCAAGTTGCCAAGGATTGCTCGTAGAAGAAACTGAACCATAAGGAAAACCTTGTGGCTCAAAAAATTTCAGAGTTTGACCAACTCCTAAAGAAAAGTTACCATTAGCAAGAATATTTCCCCCAAGTGAAGTATTAAAAGTATAGGAGAGCCCTTGGTAAGGGTTCCATGCATTAGCAAAGGGAAAAAAGTCCTAAAAGGAACTTACGGAGGAGTAAGCCATGTTCCACTTTTGACCAAAACAAAACTAATACCTAGTTCCTAAACCACTAAAAGAAGGGTTAGTCCACCCTTGAAAAGGATTATAACTTTGACCTTGTGCAAAAAAAGGAAGAGATCCTAAAGAAGGATTAGAATGAGGTATATGAACACTTCCAAAAGGAAATCCTTAAAAAGAGGCTAAGCCACTAGCCATAGAAGTCATAGTTGCAGAAAGAACAGATGGGATGGATAGAGGGGCCGATGGAATTGCACTAGAAGGCACCCCAAAGGTGAGGGAACCAATGTGGGAAGAAAAATATTGGGTGACCCCACTCGAAGATGGAATGGAGGTAGAGAAAAATATTCCAGTACGAGGAGTGATATTAGATATAACAATGATACTTCCTCCTTGAACTGAAAGAGGAGTATGCTAACAAGTAGCACTCATATATGGATTTGTTCTCCTAGTAGTGGCCATCGAAGGAAAAGAATGATAGAAACCAGGGCTTGCTGAACTGTGAGTCGAGGTCCCAACATATAATAGAACGTATGGATAATTAGGATGAAGAGGTGAAGGATTCACAGGGAACTCAGGAATATCTTCAACCTAAAGTTCATATTCTAACTGGAAGAGGACCCTAGAGAGGACAGGAGTATCCCCATCCAAATCATGACTTGCACTAGGTCTACCTTACAAAACTATAGCCTAACTCAGAGGATCAACATCCGATGCATTTGTTGATACTAATGGAAAATCACCAACATAGTTGGTCCTATGCCTTCTAGAAGAAGGCTCAACACTTGTAGGTGAGAGCCTGCGAAGCTTCCTTGACCAACGAACTGGTCGATTAGCCACTTTTAATTATTATTAGAACTTATAAATATTCAAAAAATTATAAATCTATGGGAATATAGGAGAAAAGAGCACTCATTGAAATGTCCCTAAAGATGTAATCAATCAAGCTACTTTCAGGTATTTCCACTCCGGGTGATTACGACCAAACACCAAAATACAAGAAAGAAAAATAAAGGATCCTTTGAAGATAATTTGGGATAATTATGGCTGAAGCCTACTAACGAAGGTAACAAAAATACTTACATTGACCTCCAATCAAAAGCCTTTGCGTACCTAAGCTTTGCAAGGGCACCCTCCATAAGTACTAATTAGAGTGATAAAATATGTGCCTCAGGTACCAAGGGTATCCCCCACCTGTAGTCATCAATGTGGTCCCTACGAAAGTCAACTAAGGTCACTGGTTTGTGTTAGCAGCCGGGAGAACAGTCTTTGGTCGTGATCCTACAAGTCGGAGAGGGGGTATCCCTCTTTTCTTTCCTTCACTTGCCCTCGTGCTTAGCTCCCATAAGAGAAGAGATTTCTTGGTCAATGTCACGACACTGGATTTCACTGTTTTAATAAACTTCTATGTTTAAATTCAGAGTGGCCTTAGATAGTTAAGCCTCCACTCACCTATTCCAAGGCCATAATATGGCCTAGACTAGTCGATGTTACTATGTCAAATAAAAAAATTCTAGCTCATTTTAAATTTAGTGCTTTATTTTAATGGCTTTTCTTAGATAAAGGGTCAAATGGAAGTGTAACTTTATGATGTTATGGATAGAAAAGAAATCAATAGAAAACTTGGCTACATGCACATGAAACTTCTTTCTTCAATGAAAAGAGATTTCTACAAGTTTCTACAAACAAACTATGAAAGAAAAAATTTATTTTTCTTTTTCAAAGAACATGCTCACACACTCAAAATCTACAAAAAGACTAAAAATTCTTACAATGCAACTATCTTGATGCAATCTAAATGCTTAATGCAATATTCTAACGACTACTCTAAAAGCAAGCAAATGTGTTTCCTAAAACGATCAAGAGGCCAGACTTGACAAAAGGAAGAACAAATTCAATCTCAAACTCTTCTCAAAATCAAGGACATGCAACTTAATGAAAAGACCTCACACTTTCTCAAAATGAATAGAAGACAAAAATTAAAACCGAAAAAAAGGAAAAATAAGGCAATAAAACAATGTTTCTATCTTTTTCTTTTCAAGGACACAAAGAGTTTTCGAGAAAACAAAAACTACTAAAGGCTTTAAGATCAAATTCAAGCATAGAGAACCTCAAATTTCACCATCAACAGAAATCATACGCATGATAAGACTTAAAGTGAAAAGGGGCTACAAACTAAAATAAAATGATTTGAACAATAGCATACAAACTCCAGCAAACAAGAAATAATTCAAGAAGACCAAGAAACTTTTTCAAGATCGCAAGAAAAACTTTCTCAAAAACCAAGAAAAAACAAAAAACTTTAACTTTCAAGAAAGCAAGGCAGAGAAATGTAAAGCTTGGGTTATAAACGAATTGAAACCAACTCTCTGTTCCAAAGGCTCAGAACAACAAAGAACCTCATTGAGAGGCCTTGAACCCAAACATATAAACCAATACCTTACTAAAAAGCAAACCCTAGGTTGACTAGGTCTTTTCACAAAGAGAGACAAGAAACTAAAAATATCGAAGAAGCAGGACTTTCCGAGATAATCAATGGCTAAACAAAAGCAAGAAAAATTAGGAAAAACCCTTTAATGCACTTAGAATTTGAAAAATTCATTCAAAACCAAGCATACATGACTGCGCAATGATAGACTCACGTGTATACGCAATTGTGTAAACTAAAAAATCACATATACAAAATTCAATAAAGAAAAATAAAAATTTTAGGTATGATCCAGAAGATCAGACTTTTTCCCCAGGTTGCAGGCATGTTAAAGATACTAGGAAAACAATAAATCAAACAAGAAGGCCCAGATCAAGAAAGAAACAACCCAAAATAGGAAATACTAGAAGTATTCGCCAATGGAGTCACCAATTTTGTTACGAGAATAATACACCCTAGGGTATGGACTGAGCACCCCAACAGAGTAAAGGGCATACACCAGTAAGAAGAAAGAAAACAACAAGTCTTAATACTTAAATTACTAGCATAGGAAGAAGAGATATTACCCGAAGGTTGTACGTTTGAGTTCATTCCCATAGGGTCCAAATTGTATGCTTCCTCCAATGCTTCAACACCTACAACTCATCCAATAAAAGAACATATACTAGCAGTAGTTCAAAGCATGTTCATGATATAGATGTTAGATCATATAATCATATAAGTATAAAACATGAATTTATAAATAAGTTAGATTAAAACATGAATTAAAGCATTAATATCATGACATGAGGAACAAGACAAAGCTTCTTTATTGATGACTGCAAAATAATGTGGAAGAATACAACATTATTTATTCACAGCTCCAAGTGAAACCTTCCTTTGGATCCAACCAACCCAAGCCTCAATAATCCTCTTTCAAATGCACACACACGGATGCCATGTAAATGAGATGGACATCACAATGAGGAAACATGGGTTTCCTATAGCGGGGGGTGGAAGAGGCACATGGATAAATTAGATTTGATCAGGGACAATTGGATATAATGTCAACATACTATCTTTCTATCCCCTTAGGCCTTCTCCATGAGGTCTATTTATATCACCTCAAAACAATTTTTTTCAGTTTGGATATGGTTAAGCCATGGGCTCCTGTAGCTACACTTTCCGTGTAACCCGTAAACCCTGCCCAAAAAATAGAGATTTTATATTTTTTTCATATTTTAAATCATATACGCGGGTTGGATATAGTTGAACCCATGTGTCAACACGCTTTTTGAAGGGTAGAGTCATGTATGGAATTTAAAATAATGGTTTTTTAATAATTGGAGCAAGACTGAAGGGAAAGGGCTACCCAAGACCATGCCTCAGAGCATCAAGTATATAAATGTGATAGATGATTCCATAACCTAAACATGAGCACCAAAAGCTCCTAATTTTTCAATTTTGTTTGATGTCTATGTTATAACAATGCATGCCTTCTTTCCAAATGAGCTCTTCATAAGTTAAAACACTTGAGAATGGAATATTACAAATTAACCAACATTCTAATTTGTGCAAAAGGATTCTTAAACATTTATTGGGCTTTCATTCACACTTTGTTGATTCATTTGGAAAACTTTTGGAAAGTTCAATCTCACAAAACAATTTTGGTGATGTGCCTTCTTTTGTACATAATACTAACTCTTTTCCACAATATACAACATTTAAAGATATATTATTTAAATTTATCATATTATATTCCCCCCCGAATCTCTTCCAATCAATAATAAATATCCATCTAGATTTCTATAATTGAATTGGAATGTAGCTGGAAAAGATATTTCAGGGGAATAATTTTGTAGATGTATTTATTTTGTAAAATTTATTACAAGTAAATGTACATAAAAAGATAAAATTTTCTTTTGTTGTAATCTTATTTTTGTTACTGATTTTTTACATTTAATATGTGTATAAGTATAAATGAGGGAATGGCTTCATTGGAAGTACAATTTCACTTAGTATTTAATCTGCCCTATTAGATTATGACTAGGATTATCTTAATTAGTTTTCTTTTCTTTTATTTATTTTAATATTGAAAATTTTGAATAAGAAAGTAGTAAGAAAAAAGTGCTTCCTTAGTATTCATTCCATTTCCTAGCAGGATTCGTTACACAACCCTCACAATGCATTTAAGGAATGGCTATTACCATTTCCTATTATGCAATGTCGAAGTTGAAGAAAATTAATGACTCGTTACTTAGCATTTAAATTACATTGTGTTAAACAGATATGGTTAGGGAGAACAAATAGGAAAGATAAAGCTTGCAATGCTATTTTATTAACAATTTGATATACATTTATAGTACATTTGGTGACCGTTGGGATTCACATCCCAAGGTCCCTTGGACTGCTTTGTCCATTCGGCTTCCACGCTAACCCTTTAGGATTAGGTGTCCAACATTCCCCCCCTTAATCCGAAGGTTTATGTATGAGTCCAAGAAAAGAGCTGTAATACAAAATGTGCAATAATGCATGGCAGCACTAGGCTGAATGTGCTCTATGAAATGTTGGTAAAAAAGGGCGGTGGTTTAAGGATAGCCACCAACACTGGAACGCTTAGTGCAGTTCCCGGAACTCTTCCAAACTTGCAAGAAGCTGTAAGTCTTCTGCTAGAGGAAGTGATCCTATTGTTTTAAAGAGGGAAACCTTCAACCGTAAAAGGGAGGCCTCACCCCACATAAAAGGTAAAACTTCAACCTGAAAAGGGAAGTCTCAACCTGTGATGGTTTAAGGATGACCAACAACTCTGGAATGCTTACGCAATTCTTGGAACTCTTCCAAAACTGGCAAGAAGCTGTAGGTCTTCTGCTAGAGGAAGTGTTCTCAATTTTGTCTCCGGAACTCTTCCAAAACTGGCAAGAAGATGTAAGTCTTCTGCTAGAGGAAGTGTCCCACATCGCCAACTGAAGGCATGTTCAGGCATCTTTGTCTCTGGCTACAAATCTAAAATTGGTGTGGCAGGTTGTGGCTCAGGCTCGCTTGATGTGGCTTTGAAGCTTGTAGATGACCATCATTTCCCC
>APFE030320312.1:23953-56876 GCA_000404065.3 Pinus taeda
TGAATCTTTGTTCTTGCAGGACGTTTGTTGCTGAAGCATCTGTGTGAAGAATGGCTGGTTTTATGGCAGTGCTTACATGGATGAAGATCAAAACAATGATCTTTCAGATGGCCAACTCGATCATAGTGTTGGCATTTTACGATCTGTTGTTGTTGTGGCTGTTGTGGGAGAGGAGCAGAGTCTGGAACAACTGAAGCTGAACTGTCATGAGGAGCAGGTGAACTGTCATAAATGAAGCCAGCACTCTGAAATTGAATGGGCTTGGTGTAGTCTGGAATATGAAAGGACAAGTCCTTGTCATATCCAAGACCGGTTTTGTGCTTGTTGTGGACAAGCTGTTCCCAAGGTCTGATGATGGGCTTGGGAAGTGCAGATTGAACTTTTGCATCTGCATTTACAACTGCTGCTTTATTTGAATGAATAGGAACATTATTAACTTGCTGTTTATGGGAGTCTGTTTCAATCTTCTGAACAGAAACAGGTTCAGAACGATGACTCCATTGCTGTAGTTCTTCTTGCTGTAGGTGTGATTCAAGCTGCAAAAAATCGATCTTTTCCTGTGCATTTTGTAGGCATGTCTGAATTTTTGAGAGAGATCCTTTGCTGATTTGTAATGTGTCATCAACAGTAGATTGTATAAGAGTTTTCATGAACTCTAATACTTCACTGATTCTGGCCATTTTTCTTCAATGTCAGAACTACACCATAGAAACTGAAAAGCAACACCCACTAGAAATATCTTTTATAAATGTGCAACAAATGATCAGTGTCCTAATGTCCACCTTCAAGATTAAAAAAACTTCCAAACTGTTGAAGTGTGTGTACACAGCGAAACTGGCATAAATTCCAGCAAAATGCAAAATGACTCTAAATCAGAAAATTACAGTTGTATTTACTATCATCAAAATTTGGTTTGCTTGGACAAGTGGCCAGATTCCAACGTTGCGATAAGAACACAGTTGGGTGCTTCGAAAAAATTCACAAAGCATCAGAATTGCAGGCTTCTTTACCAACCGGGCTCTTTCTATTTCGACATAAATCTTCCCAGCTGATACATTATTCAGTGTTTTGATCAGTTCAACACGTGTATCAAGGTCAGGTGTCTCATCAATATATATTAGCTTGGCTTGGAAAAAAGCTAATATTCCAAGAAAGCGTGACAACATACAACTAACTTCAGTGATTTATGTAACCAGCATTCTTACTCAAAACAATAGTGCCCCACCATGCATTGAAATTTTACCAATGTAACTACCTTCCAAAGTGCTTGACAGCGTTAGAACCATGGCTTGAGAAGAGCTCGAAGGAAATCTAGGAAAAGGTTCTCCCACGATATCAATTGTCCGATTCAGCAGTGCAGAATGGGGAGAGAAATAAGCAATGACTGACACGCTAGAAATGTCTGATAAGACGCCCCGTAAAAGCCTTCGAGTACTCAACAAAATATAATGACATGATCTCCGAATCATCAATCACAAAGAGAGAAGGTACCAAATTCAAAACTGAGGTTCCCCATCAAGACATTAATCGACCGTCGAAACTGGGAAAATTCCACGCGTAAAATGGTTAGCCTGTCGTGTCGTGTCATGCACGCACCTTATTTAAATGAATTAGTAAACTCTAACGAATGGTTGGTTGCTTCTTCGACCCTCAAACATCTGCTTGAATGGACGTCGTTGACATAAGCAGAAAATGATGAAGCTCAGCAGAGCGTGAGCCTTTTTAAGGAAACTGAATTTCCGGTTCCGTCTTCTGAGTGCAATATCTGATTAACAACAAATTAAAAGTTTCTTGAATAGAACCAAATGGTTTCAGGTACAGAACAACACCACACAAACTACTTCTCAAAACTCAGAGAAAACAAGAAATGAAATGGTCTACAACAGGCAGCATTCATCTTGTTCTGGAAACGGTTGGAACGTTATGTTGAAAAAACAGGCGAGCGACAAATTAATTATTTGTCCAAACGTCATACGAGTCTTCGCTTGACTTCCATTACGAAATGCACCGAATTCTAATGCCATACGCCTCTTCTTGTATGGATTCCGTGACAAAATATATCTTTTTCTTTTCAGTTCGTTCTACCCATTTCATACAGAAGATGTTGACCATAATTGGTACATTCACTGTGTTAAATTACGAACTCTAGAATCTAACCATGCAGAGGAATCCTGAAACTCCCAATTAGGTAACGACTAAGTTGCTATATCCACTCGTTGAACGTGCCAAAAGGATCTGAATTTAATGGAGTCGTCTCCCGCTCTGATTATTGTTCAACATCAAAGCAAGTAGGTAGTTGAGGAATCCATTACAACTTATATGGGGATTTGATGGTGACTGACGGCGCGGGGTGTGTTACAAAGAAGACTGGCGCCAGGAAACAAGATCTACGAGCTGCCAATAATAAGTTTTCTTGGAGAGGTATCAACGCACATATAGCAAAGGTTGAACAAACACAAATCAATTTAATAAAACATATTTACTTCAAAGCGCATAGAAATGAACGCTTATATTCCAAGACACATACACGGAGTTTGAATGATATGACTTCCCAGTTAACGTAGCGCCAAGGTCTTTAGCTCAGAGATACAAACTTCCAGCAATCTAAAAATGTAGATGCTCACCGCACAGCTGGTTTAATGGATAGGGATGAACCCACCAACAGTTACAATAAGCAGAGCTTCAATGTTCAGCGCATTGATCACGCTTTCACCGCACCATACACATATAATTTGCAGGAGAGCAGCATACACCAGAGAGAAGCATCAAATGGATGGTATGCAGAGAGAAGAGAGCTTTCGCTGCCAGGCTGCATGTCCTCGGTTTTGAAAAGGAAAACTGCTCATGATTTCCCCAATTCCATCGCCCTTCCTTGCATTTAATTCAATATTCTCTCCATTGGAGCAGTCATCACCATGGCCAATCCGATTAGCATAGAGACAAAGATCAAAAATAAGGTTGTCAATTCGAAACCTGTAATTATCTGCACAGAGTGCAGGTACAAGGACAATGCAAACGTTTCAAATCAGGTCAGGATGGAGGCAGAGCAGCCCTAGAAGGACAGAGGCAGAGCAGCGCTGGAATAAGGCAGAGGAGTTATGTCAGAACAATAAGGGAAACACTGGACAGTAGGGTGCAGGTAGCAGTATGGCAGCTTATGAAGCAAGTAATTGAATATGGAGCAGAGCGCAGGGATGGCAGAATGGAGAGTTACAGAAGACTAGGCCAGCTCTAGGCCAGCTCTAGTCAGCACTATTCAAGGCAACTCACACCAGTTGCTCAGGAAAACAGGCCACACATCATGGCTCTGATACCATGTTAAACAGACATGGTTAGGAAGAACAAATAGGAAAGATAAAGCTTGCAATGCTATTTTATTAACAATTTGATATACATTTATAGTACATTTGGTGACCGTTGGGATTCAGATCCTAAGGTCTCTTGGACTGCTTTGTCCATTCGACCTCCACGCTAACCCTTTAGGATTAGGTGTCCAACACATTGAATAAGTATATGATTTTGAACTCATCCTAATTCTAAGGAAAATGCCTCGGAGAATGTTAAGATCTACGAGGTAAAAATGTAATTAAATTATTCTAGGTATGTGTATATATTTTCATCCTTATATGTTGTTATTTTTCATTTCAACATATGTTTTCCATTTAGCTATATTTTATTTCTTATTTCTCTATACATGTTTTTGCAGGTCTTCATAGACTTGATTTGGAGACTTGATTTTGTGAGTAAATTAAATTATTTTTCGAATAAAGTGAGCATCTATCTTTTTCCAAGTTGCAAACATTTTCAGGGAAGTATTCATTTTCATCATAATTTTTAATTGATGTACTTTATATAGGTACTTTGATTCATATTTTCTTTCGCTTTGAAAAATTACAAGAAACGTCATGGTCATATTTTGTTCATTTCATTGACACAATTTAAATGAAATGCTTAGATTTTTCTTGTTCTAATTTGCCACTGGCCTTTAGTGTTTTAAATGGAGAATTAAAGAAGTTTATGAAGCAAAAGGAAATAGCCAAAAAATCTTCTAGCAGTTGTAAAAGTAATCTTGTACATGGGTTTACCTCTCTTCTTTCTGATAGTTTACATTTACCAAGACTGAGCTAAATCAAACCTTTTCATCACACATTTTATGCCATATCTTCTCTTTTGGTTTGAGCACTTTTTAACAAATCCCATGATGATTAGGTGCTTTCAAGATTATCCATTATACATGGTGTATGCACATGGGTCTTTATTTTTTTATTTTCTTTAAGAATTCAATCCTTACTTTCCACATGAGTCCAGAGTCACAACTATTCCTTGAAGCATATACTTTATTTCTCCATGGGTGACGAGAATATAGGTGGGTCCCTTTCCCTCACTTCATTCTTGTGCATTTTATAAATTACCATGGTATCCAAGAGCTTATAATCTCTTTTAATTCAAATTCCTTTGAGCTTCCGAGCACTCAATATTTGGGTAAACATTATAATACAATGTCCATATGTATACTAATACTGGCCCCACTTTCATCCACTTTCTCTATTTCGTATTAGCCTGGAATATTTCAAAAACACATTTTATAAGAAATTTATGCCCCGGGCATTATTATGGTATATCAGTAGGTGAAACTCACATTTGTTTTCCTTGAAATATGCTCACCGAAAAGGTTTTGTAATGTAATTTATTAAATAGACAGGGTCTGGGTACTCCTCTCTCCTCTATACTAAGCCCACTCCTCTTATACCCCGAAATTTATTTTAATTATATCTAGACTCTTCCCATGTAGGTTGTTACACTTATGTTCCCTCTTCTACGCAATCTTGAAATCCTGACTAATTAATAAAATTGCATTTCAATTTTATTCTAGGAACTTCAATTCCAAAAGCTAAAATGGGCCTTTCCTTGCATTAGTCATATGCCTGTCCCTTTCAAGCATGGAAATATTTCAAATTCCTTTTCAAGAATGTCTCGCGCAGAGCTTCCTTTGGACTACTACAACTAGATCCCTATAGTAGAATCTTGCTCTTAATTAAATACGCAAGAAAATTCTTTGTAGGAATATGATGTTTCTCCTGGGCTCCATTTATCTAAGATGTGTGGAAAGACTAGAAATCTCACTCTCTTTTAAATCAAAGCATGAAATTGCCATTAGAAATCTTCTGCTATGTCAATGCAGAAAATTGGAAAGCAAACAAACAATATGCAAAGGTAATGGATAATGGTCAATTGAGGACTTTTTTAATCTTGATGTTGACGGTGCTAGACCTATCAACATTCAAGGGGATCTCCCTAGTAGGAAGTCCCAACAAGGGCTCAAACGATTTGGAGTAGGAGTCCCAACATTGGGTGGTAATGTAGTACCTTGACCATGGTAGCGGACAGAGATAAGTATGACGACTTTGGTTGGAAGCAATTGTGTGACCTTGTAGCGAGTCAAGTGAGATGCATGGGGGTTATTACACATGGAGGGGGAAATTAAGTGTGTCCCTTAGAAGTGGGTAATAGTACGTAGCCTGAAAATAATACGTGAGAGGAATGACATCAGAAGATGTAGAGCAGAATAGTACACAAACCAAAGTGACAGGTTAATCTGACAACACGCCTTCAACCAGATTCATACAATTGTATACAAAATAGTTCATAAGAAAATGCGTAAGTTAAACAACATACATTCCTAAAGAAACCAAAATAGTCCAACTAAAATAACAACATATGCATGAAAATGTGTTGGCTCATCTATTATATTGTAAGTGAAAGCTTCATCCATACATACACCATTGACAACAACTAGCCTTGGTGGAACCTTATAGCCATGAACACTTGCTCCTCCAAAGTAGTATAATCACTGTATGTTGGGGAGAATCCAAGGCTCATCACAATACTCCCAAGCCTTCTATAAGCTTAAGCCTAGCCAAAATCTTATCTCCCAAAAGCCCATTCTATGAGTTATGAGGTTATATTTATAACAAAGGGTAGGGTGACCCTTGACATTCCCCTTTGACTCTTTGACTACCCTCATGACTCTTCAAATTGTTTACAAATAACTCATTACATTACATAGTGACTATTCACATTCCACTAATGACACTATGAATTTCACTTACAATATATTAACAAATAATATACTTTTCAACATGTACCTATGTGAGACAAAATATGTTAGAGATAGCCTAACAAGACAAAACACTATGACTTAGAAGTTTGGGGAAAGACCAAATCAGAAACATCCACTTCATGACTCTCGGTGACGTACTAATACCAAGTTTGGTACAGTGATATGGTGTCACCATACTACTTGATAGAGTCTTTATGATAGTGGACTCTTACCCCCAAGCTTCAGGGTATATGGTTTTGGAACCCTTGTCCAACTCATCTTGAAGCAAGCACAACATGGTCTTGACTATGACAATATCACCAATCATTAGGGGACTTTGAGGTGTAAAAATGGCCTCCTAAGGAAATTATAAAATAATAGTGGAAATAATAAAATAAGATTAGTTTACATCATCAAATTTTAGAGGGAAAAAAGAAAAAATTGTTTTTCAACTCGTATTTTCAACTTATCTCCCTATGGGTTTACTCCAATTTCGAGCGGAAACGCTCGTTGGATACAAAATTTGATTCCTCATCCAAGGAGTACCCATGTTGCATAGTTTCGATGGACCCTATTGCATGAAAAATGAGAAATACATGAAAAATATGATTGCAATCACGTGTTTTCATGTATTTCTCATTTTTCATGTAACATGGTCCATCAAAAGTATGAAACATGGGTACTCCTTGGATGAGGAATCAAATTTTGCATCCAATGAGTACTCCCGCTCGAAATTTGAGTAAAACCTTAGGGAGATAAGTTAAAAATACTAGTTGAAAAAGTAGTTTTATTATTTTTTAATATTTTTGCTTTTTTACTCCAAAAATGGTGAATCATCCCCCATGTTGACATCATCATCTTGAATCCTATTGGTTCTTATAAAGTTTATTTTTGTTGTACATTTTTCTTAGGAGGCCCATTTTAGACCTCAAAAGTCCCCTAATGGTACTTCTGCATTTTTTCTGTGCTCATCTGCAAGTCATCGCTAGTGGCCTCTCTCCTTAGCTACTTCATGTACCAGTCAACTCTAGTCAGGATTGGTTCTTCTCATTAGGTACAGTGAGGGAATTGATTGAAAAGATCATGTGTGTTCTTACCATCACATCCAAACTCTTGAATAACTATGCATATGAATCCTGTATGTTACTCACAAATGGAGTGAGCTACTCATAGTTTTGTATCTGCATCTTGATCTTTGGTTTGTCTAGCTCTACCTATAGCTTCATCATCTTGGGAAATTGAAGTGAGACTCCTTTGTGTCTCATTGTCCATTCTTGCACATGGCCGATAACAGTGTGTACGTCTCTGAGAGTTTGGACAATATTTTTTTCTCTACCACTGGAAACCAAATAGATGGACGACTTCCTTATAAATGGTGACAAATCTATCATAAAATTTCCACATGGTGGCCTCAAGAGTTGATACCTCAGCAAGTATCGCTCTCGTCATCACTGCCGTTGCAGATCCTACAGATTTCTCTGCCTTCTTCCTAACCGCTTGCAATTTCTTTTCCATCTGTTCATTCTCTACTAACAAGAACTTCGCATTTGAGCTCATGGCTCCTACATAATCCATAATGGCATCGACCTTAGTGACTAGATGCTTTTTGACATTTGGCACAATCACCCTTTCCTTCATACATGTAGGTAATGTGTGATCATTCGGGAAATTATTTCTCCATGCTTGTACAATCTTCTACTACAACTCATCAAATGACAGATTGTACACATCCATCATTGGATCATCATTAAGGAGAAAATCCTCTCCTTTCTCGCTTTGGACTGGTTCTGATAGTGGAGGTGGTGGAGACTTAGGGGTGCCCTCATATGGTCTTAGCATGAGGTCGGTATCTTGGTTATGTGTCTCCTATCCTGTCTCCTTGTCTGTTTCTTCAACCATTTGCTCAATCTGCTGAGCAAGCCTACGATCCTTCAGCTTCTCACCCTCTTCTTCATTTGCATGCTGAACTTGCTCCTCAAGCTCTATGGACGCAGTTTGCTCTGTCATCATGCCTTGCCCTTGTTCTTGTTCATGTTTCTTCTTCTCTTCCATATCTCTCCTTCTTATCTCCTACTCTTCTTTCAACTTCTTCTTCATTTCATACAACTTTCTTTCTGCTTCCTCCAACCTTTGCTTTTCTTTCTTCCTTCACTCTACTCTCTTTATGCATTATTGCCTCTTTGCCTCGGCTTCCAAAGATACTTTCTTTGTGATAGGATATTCTTTGAACTTGTAGCTTTGATCAATCTTTGGGCTCTCAACCATCTTCCTCTTACCCTTGTCATGTGCTAATTTGATGCTTTTTTCTATTATTGTTGTTTCTTCCTGTGGTGCTACTGTTTGCAGAGAAAATTTCCATTTTGTTGTTATAATGAATTGTTCATTGAGCTTGGAGAGGTTGTACCAATACCTCCAAGGATCCTCCTCTACGCAATGATATGTTTTGTGGATCCATGGATAATCAACCCTCACATAATGGTTCTTTCAAATCTCATGGGAATCATACGGATTGTAATCTCTGTTTCCGAATTCAATCTTCGCTATCTCCTTGGCTTCAACATTTGCATCTTTCAAGCTATTAATATTGTATAGTCCAATCCACAAGGGAAGAGAAGGACATGGTGCCTTCTTCCTCCTATGTAACCCTATTGATAACCCTATGGATATGTGATATGTGACATCTTACATGACCTACTTGTCCATGGCATACCTTGGTAGAACATGCAGAGGCTTCTCTCCACCAAACATCCTGATGAAGGTGCCATTCGGTGAGGCATACCAATTTGCAATGTTAAGTATTGCCTCTATCGCTTCTTGGGACATGCAAGGTGGATCCTGCTCAAAGATTAACTTGTACACTTGGGTGATGAAATTGCTAGATAGCCTTGCCATATATCCATAGTAGCTGCACTCAGAATGAAAATTGCAATAAATATTGATAGCATGCTCCTCTGGTGTCCATATCCAACCCATGCCATGAAATTGATGCTAGGAAAAAATTGCATTAAGTAAATATGTTGACATTTATAATCTCTCCTATTTGTCCTTAGTCAGGTTCTGGGCTTTAGTCACATGGAATTTAAATTGATGAGCCAATAGATCTGACCAGTTGAACGGTTTTCCATCATTCACTGGCTAATCCAACACAACCACCCAATTCTACAGAAAAGTCTTCGTGCTATCTTAACCGTAAAATCTGCATGCAAAGATGCTCGAAAACTAGTAGGTATTTCTGAGTGACTTCGTCTTGTAAACATGATTGGGGTTTGATATGAACTTCGATGGCTCTTTCACGTAGTGCTTTACAATATCTCTGGTGTTTACATAGTTCTGGGTGGCATAGAAAAGTGTATCCATGCGATTCACTGGCTGATATTAGTGATACATATGATGATAATTATCCATCATGAAGGTAGCAAGTTATATTCCACTAGCACTGCTCAATGTCATAGTCTCAGGATCCATGTGTGAGACAATCTAGTGGATGATGTCCACAGAGGGGAAGGTAGGGTACCTGCATGCAACCTTATGTAAGCCTTACCGGTGGATATTGACATACACTTGCTGATCCTTTAGATATTCCTTGAAGTCCACGACAAATATATCCTTGATTTCCTACCATGTTAAGTTCATGCCCTTCTTAGTGAACAACTAAGTGTTTTCATAAACTAGAATATTTAGTGACACCTGCTCAATTGCTTTCCCAATGCTACTTTCAAGAGTAGCCTTTGATGTAACTCTCCTAGAAGCCATGTTACCTATAACTATTGGAGAGATTAAAAAACTATTGTACCCGAGACAAAGAGGGCACTCATGACATGCAAATTTTAGCTTGAAACCAAAATCACTTCAAGAACAAACCAAACAACAAACTGGGCAACTGTTGGGAAGAATTATGCAATACTGCCTCTTAGAGGTGACTGACTGCCAGTTGGTTCTTCACATTGCAAAGTCCCAGTGGCCAGTGGGGAGGTCTTCCTGAGTGGAACTATGCAATGCCTAGTTCAGTCAGGCTTAGGCCATCTAGGACTACGCATTATGTAATCCCAGTGGCCAAGGCTCAGGATTGGATCTTGGAACTATGAAATGCACAATTGGAACCAGGCCTTGGCAGCCTACATGTAATTCTTGGAGCCATCACATAGCCTTGAGATCTAAAAATGCGCAATGTATGCTTGGAGAAGCAAGATCTAGGCCAAGGAAGCCCAGATCTACCCAATGGAAACATGAAAATGAGTAGATCTAAAGGGGGAATTGAAGGTGAGTGCGTATATGAGTGAATTATTATGCATACAAATAAGACGAGTGCAAAAATGAATCAAACTAAAGGAAAATGAAGTGTGTGGAGAGAGTCATAGCAACGATGATCGTTAGTGCAAAAACTAGGTTATGCATGCAAGACTTGGGAAAGGAAATGAAAAAATTCAAACATCACTTATAAAAGTTAAAAAATATGAAAACATTAAAAATCATTTAATAAAATGGTTAAAACAACACTCTCACAAGCCAAGAAAAAAAGCGACAGAAAAAGAAACAAAAGACTAGAAAAGTAAAATTTACCCAGAAAAATTGTGACGATTGTGTCGAAGGTTCCCAAATCTCCTTGGGAATGCCAGAGCTCCAATATCGAATTTGAAAATTAACTCTGGGGGTGTTCTCTAAGTAGATTTGGTCAATTTAGGGTTTATTATGCAAAGGTCAAAAATCTAGGAGAAAGTGACACTTGGCGATAGTTTCCAAAAATAACTGAAGTGCAAGTGCAACTGCTAAAAAGAGATCCCTAATTCCTAGGAATGATTTTTTGCTTTTTGTTTTTTTTTTCTATTTTGGGAAAAAACTATCATGCATGCCCAAAGATATTGCACAGTTCTGGGGAGAACTAGAGAACTCACTATCTCATGCCTTGGGAAGTTGTTGAGTGAAAAGATCCTGTGCAATTTCTGGGTTGGGTGGCCTAAGCTACCTCCCAAGCTTTGCGCAGTTTCCCAGTTGAATGTAGGACATTAGTTGGCTCTACTTATTTCTAGAGCTAAAGGCTCATTGCTATCTTGGATTGTGCAATTCCCGAGAGAAAAAATGGTTTCCCTCCAGGATTGTGCAGTTCACTAAGGAAAGCATGGAACCGGGTTGAAACCAAGTGAAGATATCGTCTTGCAGTTTAGAAAAAAAAGCAAGTTAGAGAAAAAAAAGTGGTAAGCAGAAGATAAAGCTCAATCAAATCATAAGTACCTGGGTCAACGTAAGATGAGTTGTTGTTATTTTAGGAGGGAGGCTTCAAAACGAATCATAGGAAAATGTTTGGAGGGTGGTTGTAGCCACTACAACATTGGTGACACACTGGTAGAACTATAGCTCTTTGTATGAACCTTGTCTCATATAGAGCGAGTCTCAATCTTTGAGAAATATTATTTGATTCTTTGATCATCAATACTTCTTCACTAGCTTAAGTTAAAGATGTAGTCCCTACCATTCTCTTTATCGGCAACACACATACCAAGGCAAGCCAACTGAGTTATTTTGATTGGGGATGATGGGTATATTGATGTAAAATTAATATAGATTGTCATAGTGTTAGCTTCATTTTTGGTCTTTCTTGGCTATGAGTAGGCCTGGACAGCACCTCGACAGAGTCACATCAGGAACACAAGCATTGCTCCACTACTAGTGAGCCTAGACAATACCCTGACAGAGATACTTACTTCACCTCTCTATGTAGGAAGCCTTTCTCTTCCTTCACCTTTATTTTATTTTTTTCATTTTCTCATTTTTCAAAGAACTATTCATAGGCACTCATTTATCTCATGAGGCGGAAGAGGGATCCCAACTTATTGAGAGCATAAGAGGTTGTCCCTTCAAAGAAGGATGTTTATATATAACTCTGAGATACTTGTTAAGGTTGTCCCCCTCATATTACTCTATTTGATTGAGTTGACAAGGGTTAACTGAAAATAGAAAACTGATTAGAGTATGTAGTACTAGTTAAGAATGAAAGAATTGTGATTTCACGAAGACTCACTATGGAAGGAATGCATTTTTCGTCAGGGTATCATCGACTAAATGAAATGTAATATATTCATAAGGAGAAGTAATAGGCATACAACCAAATGTTTATAGTTGTACAATTCCTCTTGTATTTCACCCTTCTTGTCTGAAGAAGCCAAACACAACTTCATGTGAAAGCTAATCTTACGGGTGCATAAACAAAGAAAAAATCAAAGAAAAAAAGTAAGATGAAGAAAACCAAAGTAAGAAAAAACAAAACAAGAAAGAAAACACTACTCCTACTCCTAAGCTAAGTAGAGCATGGGCCAACTCAGGTGAAGTGATATTTCCAATGTGGCCATTGGCACATTGGTTGACCCATGTAAGTGATGGTGTGACTAACAAGAAATATATTCAAGAAAACAAATAAACAAGTAATATAAAGCAATGCAAACAAAAATGTTCGAAGTTTGAATGCGTCTATAGAAAATAAAATATTTAAAGCGCATGAAGGCACTTTATAGACATATAATGGTGTTGTGTCTCATTACACATGGAAGATGTTTAGTCAATTTAGTGTGTCCTAAATTGCTACATTAATTATCAATCCGGGATTCGTAAACTGATCAAGTGTGGTGCACTATATGTGCAAGACAACCTCTTTCTTACTTTTTATCAATTTTATATTGTTTTTGGGGGTTTTATCTTGGTTTGTCTCCTAATGCAAATGATAATCCTATTCCTAAGTTTTAAGAATAGTTTAGAAGGGAATTTTGGGTATAGATTTTAAGGCAATTATGTCCTCTATAATGATTTCCAGAACTTAACACTTCAAAAGGTCTTAAAACATACTAGTGATAAAATTAATACTTGAACAAAAATGAAAATGTGCTGCTATTCAAATCAAACAAATAATGAACTACTGATCATGAAATCATTATCTCTGCTGCTTATCTAAATACAGAAAGAAAAATGAGTTAAGCTACTACACTCAACACATCAAAAACTGCAAACTAATAAAAGTAAAATCAATTCACTTCATTCATAGTTTGATAGCTCAACAAGTAGTCTAAACTATGGCTCTGGAGATAATGTCAATGATATGATGAATTTGATATCTAATTGCAGAAAAATAAAGCTAAAATCAAATCACATCATTCATAGTCCAATAGCTCGCCAAGTACTCTAAGCTATGGCTCTCGAGATAAAATCAATGATATGAGGAATTTGATATCTAATTGCAGAAAAATAAAGCTAAAATCAAATCACATCATTCATAGTTAGATAGATCACCAAGTAGTCTAAGTTATGGCTCTAGAGATAATGTCAATGATATGAGGGATTTGATTTCTAAACTAATTGACAAAGAAAATGAATAAAACTGAAATCAAAGCATAACTGAAATTGAACAACTAAGAAAAGCAAAGTCAGCAGAGAGGCTAATCTCATGTCACTAGTTATTGTAAAAATTGTATGAAAATACCCAGGCCTAGCCTATCTTGAAACATACACTGATCAGTGTTAGCAACAATCTACAATGCTTGAAAAATCATGTACAAGACTGTATCTTAATATCATAACTATCTTATGAAGTATACACAGGTGAATGAATTATGAAATATGTAAAATGGAGATAAAGAAACAATACATAAAAACTTTACAGCAATAAGGAAAACAAAACCTCAGCGTGCAGGGGCCCTCTGCACAGCCTTGGTCAAACACGCTATCAGTCTGGAATTACGCTCACACAGTCTTGTAAAACAGAGTCTTATTATATTGCAAAATAGAGGAAGACTCTTCTCGTTACAATAGCAGGACCAGTTCACGGCACAGTACAATAACTAACAACAAAACGACATCAAAAAATAACCAACTCTATGCGTTTACAAACACGTTATTTGTAAGGAAATTACATAACTGTTTTCTTATGAAACTACTTCAACAGAGGACACGTAAAAAGACAACGTCCGTGAGTTTAGCATGATGGTTGCCGAGATCATTCAAGCTATCAAAATATGGCTGTTGGATCTGCATCGTGGAGGCAGTCTACAGCTATCAAAATGACCCCAGGGATCTAGGAATGGCCTCAGACTCTTCTCGTGTTTAAAAATAGAGACCTGTTGCCATAGGACTCCTTCTTTTGACCATTGTTTGACCACCATTGCCCAGGACTTTCCTTAATGAATCTGGCTAAACCAATAGGACATGATCCATGTTCAGATCATTCCTGAACTACCCATGTGCCTTGTTTTGCTTGATGACACCTGCAACCTAGAGTTTAACAAAAACATCTGCGGAAAGTTGAATCAGCTGTGGAAAGTGGCTGCATTCCGCAGCTAATGAGAAAAATCCAATTCAAATAGCAAACACAAAAACATAGTTAGAAAATCACTTAAATGCTCTTTTAGAATCAATATGCAATGATCTTTGATATCTTATGAGGTACTGGTGAGGGGAGAAAGTCTAGGAAAATGTGTAGGAGAGATGTAGTTTCAGGGCTCAGCAGAAAACACATATGTACACTATTTCAAATGTGACAAGTGAGCAAAAAATGCTTACTACATATGACTCCTCGAATGCATGAGAGATGGGAACTTTTGATTCCAGTGGAGGATGTGATAATTGTAAACTATATTTATTTTCAATGTGAACAAGAGAGTGACGAGGATACTGGGGTGATTAAATAGAATTTTGATCATAAGTGAAATTGACCTTGAGGCTACGAGAACCTAACATAACCATCAACTTGGGCTGAAGTGCCTCGACTACTTGAGGGGTTTCCACTGTACATTTTAACCCTGTACATAAATTACCTACATACGAATTCTAAGAACAGAAAAATAAACAATGCAAGAGCATAACACATAAAACACATATAGACAAAGATTTTCCTCTGGATCCCAAAACTGGGAGTACCAAATTGAGTTTTCATTATGTTTCTTTCAATGTTGCAATACATATATATACATGTCGAAGCATCCAATACCATGGACCAAAAACCATCCCGCCCAAAACCATGTGCGAAAACCATGTAAAAAACCATAGGTAGGTTAGCCCCAACTAATATAGGTTCCAATTTTTTTTTTCCCAGGATTCTACCCCAGACCCCATAGAGGGGGTCTATCTGCCCCCCTCAAACCCCTTGTGACCCCCTCTATTTCGTAATCGGTGCAATGAAGGGGTGGTTCCACACCCCCTCTAACCCCCTCGTTAACTAGGGTGGCTAGTCATGGAAATAAAATAACACAACCCAACATTCTCCCGCTTGTTGTTTTCTTTCCATAGGGGGCCACATGAGAGCTTAGTTACTTATCCAGTCCTGCAATTCCCATTGTTTCTCTACAACAAGAGAACATTTCAGAGCTCACAGATTTTGTCAAGGCATCTGCAGTATTCTTCATAGTCTCCACCTTTACCACCAACACCTTTTCGTCTTCTATCATATCCCTCACAAAGTGATACTGAACATCAATGTGCTTTGTATTTGAATGGTAAACACGGCTCTTTGGCAAGAACATTGCAGTTTGGTTGTCATAGTCTATCGTTATAGCTCCCTATACTAACCCCATACTTGAACACAATCTTTGCAACCAAACTACTTCCTTTCTTGCATGAGTGGCTACCATGTATTCTACCTCTATAGTTGATAGTGCCACTACAGATTGTTTCTTACCCATCCAACTGATTGCACCTCCAAATAGGTTAAACACATACCCACTTGTAGATCTTCTCTGATCTAGATCTCCGGCCTAGTTTGCATCAACAAAGCCATGAATATCCAAAAATATATCCAATACTGGTGTTCCTTGGTAGCACAAACCATAATCGCTAGTGCCACACAAATACCTGAAAACCCACTTCACTATTGTTCAATGCTCCTTCCCTGGTTTTGACATAAACTGCTCAATACTCCCACTACATGTGTAATGTGTGGTCTAGTACATACCATCACATACATCAAGCTACTGACTGCACTTGCATATGGAACATGGGACATGTCCTCTTCCTCTTCTTGTGTCTTGGGACACTATTTAATAAATAATTTTAGACCTACAGGAATAGGAACCTTCACCAGTTTACTATCCTGCATATTAAACCTCTGCAATATTGTCTCGACATACTTAGTTTGGCTTAACTAGAGCTTTCTCTTTGCCTGATCCCTTTTAATTTCCATGCCCAAAATATAGTTTGCAACACCATGATCATTCATGTCGAATTTGGAGGACAATTGGGTCTTAAAATCCTGGATATTTTCTTTGTCATTTATAACCAGAAACATGTCATCCACATACAAGCAGATAAATAACATGGTCACCAATTAATTTAAAATACACACAGTGATCTACTTTGCTTCTAGTGAAGCCAAGTCCCCGTATAAATGTATCTTGATACCACATCCTTAGTGATTGTTTTAGGCCATACAAAGACTTCTTTAACTTTCATACCACTTATTTCTTACCCTTCACCGCAAAGCCTTCAAGTTGCTTCATGTAGATTTCCTCTTCTAGATCCTCATGGAGAAATGTTTTCTTCACATCCATCTGTTCTGCCTCAAAATCAAAAGCAACAACAATAGATAAAAGTAATCTAATAGAAGCTACCTTGATAACAGGAGAAAAAATGTCTCCAAAATCAATTCTCGACACCTGGGAATAACCTTTTTCTACCAACTAAGCTTTGTGTTTCTCCACCTTCCCTTCTTCATTTTTCTTCTTCTTAAATAACCATTTTCTACCAATGGGTTTCCTTCTTACTGACAACTCCACCAGATCCCAAGCCTCATTTTTGTGAAAAGATGCCATTTCATTAACCATGTCCTCGTTCCAAAGTTTTCCATCCTCTGAATCTACTTCTTCCTTCACAGTTATGGGATCATCATCAGTAATAGATAGAGAAAAATTTGAACAAAAATCATATGGGCTATACCTTTCTGTCTCCCTTCTTTCTTGATTTGATCTTCTCAAAACCGGAGTTTGTGGCTCTTCATTTTCTGATTCCTCTTCTCCTGTAGAGTCTGATTCTTCCTCCTTTAGCTCAAACTCTATCTTCTCAAGTTCCTTGGACTTCATGTTTAATAACATTTTTCACCTCTCTGAACACCACATCTAAGTTGTACACAACCTTCCTTGTTACTGGGTTCCAAAGCTTATAACCCTCTAAAACATCCTTATACCCAATAAAGATGCACCTTTCAGATTTACTATCCAACTTTGTTCTTTTCTCCTTTGTAACATGTACATATGCATCACATCCAGATGCCCTCAGATGTCAAAAAGAGGGTTTCTTACCAATCCATACCTATCATCCCCCAAAAAGACATCACCAAAATCATATTTGTCATACTCCTAGAACTACTCTCTATGGGGAGTGAAGTGAAGGGATGCACCTGAGCTAATCAACCATGCCTCATGATCTACATGTGTACTTGAAGAAGGAAAGTATACATCCCCACCTTCATCTGAGGTGGTTTTCACCTCTACAGAAGAAGCATCATTAGATCCATTTCTTTTTTCAGGAGATTTAGATTTATAGTCCCTTTTGTAGTGCCCTTCCTTTCCATATTTCCAACACACCACCTTTACATGTTTTCTTGGAGATTTAGATCTCCCTCTAGATTTAGATCTCCCACTCGATGACTTACTTTTGCTTCTATAATGGGACCGTCCTCGTACAGACAAGGCATCACCATTTGGCTCTCCATATTTTTCTGTCTCATCTCCTCTGTCACCAAGGATGAGACTATTTTGTCAAACTGCAAGGTAGTTGCATTGCTACTTATTGCAATAACCAGACTATCCCACGGATCTGGTAGATAACACAAAAAACTAATGCACTTATATTCATCTAAAATTTTAATATCAACAGAAAATAACGCACTTGCCAGAGTATTAAATGCATTCAGATATTCCGTCACCGAGTATCCATCTTTCATCCTCGGGTTATACAACTTTCTTGGTAGGAACAATTTATTCACCAGAGACTTAGATTGGTATAAAATCCCTAACTTGTCCCACAAAGGCTTTACTGTGTCTTCCCTTGATACATTAAGCAATACTGAATCTGAGAGACATAATTGTATTATGCTCTTTACTTCCGATCCAACTTCTCCCATTCTTCATCAGACACTCCCATTGGTTTAGTACCTAGATCTACCCTGATCCACTAATATTTATCCACCAACATATCCTCCATCTTGATTATCCATAACTCAAAACTCTAACCATTAAATTTCTCCATCTATATCTTTCCACTGCTCGCCAACTTCTTTCACTACCAGAATCGATTCCGAAGATATCCCACTAAACAGGGTCTACCATAGGCCTGAGCAAAACCCCTTAGCAACAAAGGTGTCCCCTTAAAGAAAAAAAAACTTCGATACCAAATGTAGATTTTAACGTCGTATAAAAATTACCTGCATACGAATTCTAAGAACAGAAAAACAAACAATGTGAGATCATAACACATAAAACACATATACACAGAGATTTTCCCTTGGATCCCAAAACCGAGACTACCAGCTTGATTCTTCATTATGTTCCTTCCAATGTTACAATACATATATATACATGCCGAACCATCCAATACCATGGATTGAAAGCCATCGCGGCCAAATCAATGTGAAAAACTATGCATAAAACCATAGGTAGGTTCACCCCACCTAATATAGGGTCCAAAAAAATTTCTCAAGGCGCTGCCTTGGACCGCATAGTGGGGGGCTACCCACCCCCCTCAAACGCCCTGGACAAGGGGGGCTGCCGCCTGCCTTGTGAACCCCCCGCCCGCTGTGCAATTGGTGCAATGAAGGGGGGGCTCTGCCCCACCCCCCCCCCCCCCCCCCCTTAATCATGGAAAGAATATAACACAACCAAACATCCACTTCATAAAAATATGGATAATCAAGGAATGGTGGTTTAGAAAGATCAATAGTAGGTGAATTAGAATCGTGATTAGATGAATGATTGAAAATATCATGACAACCACGATCAAAGAATTCAATATGGAGATCAATATCCTCATGATCTGACGAATCGTACAGAGGGTTTGATGAGAAGCAACAATTTTCACATTCCAAATTTCCATTAAAGAAAGACTAGAGGTGAAGTGGATTTGGAAATAAATATTTGTCCTCTCCATAATTAAATGACAGACTAATATCCTATGTCTTCTGTAAATGATTAGAAGTGGAAACATCCAAGGGTAAATTTTCACAAGAGGAAATATAAATGGCAGAATTGAAGAAGATGTCAGGATAAAATGGACGAGGTGTGACAAAATGAGGTCATCGTTCATCGCGAATTCTTGTTCATATTCCCACACATACTCATAAAAAATAATAGTGTAGGTTGGACACCCAACACCAAATAATTGTATTACTTGATCCTCATAAACATCACATCTATAATCTAGAATGGATGGACACAAGACACAGAAATATGGAGGATCAAAGGAATGAGTGGATGAAGGTCGAGGGGGCGAGACCATGTGACAACCATCAACCTTGGAGTCCAATTTTGCATAGAAATCTAGAGTAGGTGACAGTTCAACACATAGGTTTGCAACTTATCCCACCTCATTCTGCGAAGCTAGAGCTCTTTTATGACAAGAGGATGGAGGGTCACGTAGGATAGAAACCTTGCAAGTCTCAAATTTAGAAGCTCTAATGCTGAGGTATGCTAGGAGGGGCTCGAAAGATTCTAACTCTTGTGGGTTTTTTGATATGTGAAGATGATAATGAAATCTTTTAGGCAGAAATTTCCAATCAAATTCATCTTATGAAAATTCAAAACAATAGTGACAGAAGCGTTCATAAAGTGTGTAATAGATTCGTCAAGTAATTTTTGTAATTTTAATTTCTTTTGATTAAGTGCTTTATGGTCATAACGAATGAAATCACAACCTAAATCTTTGATCATGTGATTGAAAGAGTGTATAGAGGTTGTGGGAATTGTGAGACACTATTGATTAATGCGTCCTTCAAACGTGTAAGCAAACAACCCACAAGCAATGTCATCCGATGGGACTTCATTATTGTCACAAAAACATAGAAAGGAAACATCATGAATTAATAGGGATGTTCTGCTTTCACCATCATATTTAAGTCATGAAAAGTCATTTATAACATCGTTCGACACTTCAAAATCATGAGTGTGAGAAAAACATGTCGGGGTTGAGACTGTGATGTAAGTCATGAATGATGTGCAGAGATTCAAAACATACTTTGAGAGCTCATCTTGTTATCTAGCCCTCCTTCTAGCTCCATAAATATTGATGGTACTGGACCCACCAACATTCAAGGGGATCTCCCCGATAAGAAGTCCCAACCAAACCTCAGACTATTTGGAGTAGGAGTCCTAGCAGTGGGTGGTAATGTAGTCTCTTGACCAGCATAGTGCACAGAGATAAGTAGATGAATTTGGTCAGAAGAAAGTGTGTGACCTTACAGTGAGTCAAGTGAGAGACATGGGGGTTCTAACACATGAAGGGGAATAGAAATTGTGACCCTCAGAAGCTTGCCTAAGTGGAATAGTGCATAGCCTGAAAGGAACACACATACTTGTCAATCTGTTATTAGACTCAGTTCTTCTCCTTAGCTATGGTGAGGGAATCGATTAACGAGATCATGTGTGTTCTCACGATCACATCCAAACTCTTGAACAACTATGCATATGAAGTGTATATGTTACTGACAAACGGGGTGAGCTTCTCTTATTTTTAGATCTTCATTGGGATCTTTTCCTTGTCTAGCTCTGCCTGTGGCTTCGTCATCTTAGGCAAGTGAATCGGGGCTCCTTTGTATATCCTTGTCCTTTATTACACATGGGCGATAATAGTGTGTATGTCTCTGAGAGTTTGGACAATCATTTTTCTCTACCATTGGAAACCAAATAGATGGAAAACTGCCTTATGAACTGTGAAAAATCCTTCATATAGTTTCCACATGGTGGCCTAAAGAGTTGATACTTTAACAAGTATCACTCTCCTCATCTCTTCCTTTTCGGATCGTCCGGATTGCTCGGCCTTCTACCTGGCCACTTGCATGTTCTTTTCCACTTATTCATTCTCTACTAACAAGAACTTGACATTTGAGCTTGGGCTCCTGCGTAATCCATAGTAGCACCATGGCGACTAGATTCTTTCTCACATCTAGTACTGTCACCCTTTCCTTCATAACTGTAGGTGACACATGATCATCTGGGAAATGTTTTGTTCGTTCCTGTAGAATATTCTTATGAAGCTCATTAAATGACATATTGTACGCATCCATCACTAGATCATCATCAAGGATAACAACCTCTCCTTGCTCACTTAGGACTGGTTCTGATACTACAGGTGGTGGAGATTGAGGGGCAACCTAGGATGCTCTCGGCATGACATCAATATCTTGGTCTTGTGGATCCTATCCCAACTCCATGTCTGTTGCTTCAACTATTTTCTCAATCTGCTAAGAAAGCTCCCGATCTTGCATCTACTCACCCTTTTCTTTATTTGTTGGTTGTTCTGACTCCTCAACCTATATGGCCATAGTTTGCTCTGTCATCATGCCTCTCCCTTCTTCTTTTTCCTATTTCTTCTTATCTTCCCTCTCTCTCCTTCATCGCTCATGTTTTTCTTTCAACTTCTTATACGTTTCTTGCAACTTTGTTTCTGCTGCCTCGAACCTTTGTTTTCTAAGATTTATTTTCCCCTCCTAAGTGGAATAGTACACAGCCTGAAAGGAACACACAAGAAGAATTACATCGCAAGATGGAAATTGGAATATTAGACAAACCAAAGTGATGAGCCTCCTCATTGGGTAATTATATGGGCCTTAATTGGCCTTAATTCACCTCCTAGCTTAGTCAAACCAACTATTCTCACAACGTATTGCATACTTTTGATTATATTTTGTTTATGAGATGAGTAGAGTTGGATATTTTTATTTGTGGTCTAATGTGCATGTAATGCAGGAATAAAGGATAAAAGCAAGAAAAATGCAGGATAAAAGATAAAAGCAAGGAAATGTGTAAATACCTTGGTAAAAACTCGAATGGGAGAAGGGAGAGGAATTACAAGTGGTAAATCATCCTCATTTACTGCCCCTCCATTCCAATATCCCTCCATCAGCTGAAAGTACAAACAACCCCCCTTCTAGAAGGAAACCAAGCAAGTGAAGGTGAAAGTAGCCAAATCAAGAGTACTAGAAGGTAGCCAAGCAAGTGAGAGTGCAAAACAAGCCAAATAATGTGTACTAGAAGGTAGCCAAGCAAGTGAAAGTACGAATTTATCTTGAGTTGGGAGCCAAGCCTCCCTACTAGAAGGCAGTCAAGCTAGTGAAAGGGAAAACACGAGTTTATCATTGAATTGGGGGTTGTGACTCCCTAATTTTGAAGGAAGTCATTGGAGACTTTAGGTGTATAAGTAGAGAGGCTTAGGACCTTAGTTTTTTTAGTTACCAGAAGTTAGCAAGAATTCAAACTTCTCACTATAGAACTCTACTCTGTTTTCAAGCTGCAAGTCTTGTAACAATTTTTGATTTATAATGAAGATGAGTTTTGTTTTGAGCCATAACTGAGTTAACTCAGAGGGAAGAAGCTCTTTGGTTAGGGCCTGACCCTAGCAACCAAAGATCCTCTTCATTGTATTGTTATGCTAGCATAGATTCATTGCTTAATTAGATGCATTTTCATTACAACAGTAGTACAGATTCATGGTTTCATGTTCATTTTCTTAAATAGTTGCAGTCATATTACAATAGTGTAGAGTAGATCATTTATGATTTTGTTCAATTAGAAAGTTAGCAAAGAGAAGATTCATAAGGTTTTCCACAAGTTTCTTGGCCTCACCTCCTCCCTTTAGGACCATTACGTGAGGAAGAAACCCTGCAGCAACCCCAAAAACACAGAATTTCAGTTTTTCATGGAGTTTGTTGTTTGACGTAGTTACATGGTTTATTAATTGGTCATTCATTCATTTCCTGGTCATATGTTCCTTCAACCTTTGTCTAACACCTCACTCATATGCCCATTCTCCTTAAACATCAAACACCTGACTTGAAGGTGTTAATTCACGTTGTAATCGGTTTTTACCTGTAGCTTGCCTTACACAAAAAAACCCGATGAATCACCCCTTGATTCACTTTTAATGCTGACTTCTTGCACTTTAAATCCCCACTGTCGATTTACCCTGTCAGATCTAATGGCTATCGTGCGATATTGCATGGATTTCTGTTCGATTGTTATCCACCTGAGGGCACACGATAAGAGTGGTTTCCCCGTGCTACGTGTTGCCTAGAGAAACTAATCCCCTAAAATTTTAGAAAACAACTTACAGCTTTGAGGGAATGCGAAATACAGCTTACCACCTTCTAAACCTGCTCCCTCATTTCCACACGTTCCTTTATGTGCTTCAATATCCACCATCGATTTATCTCTTGATCTAATGGTCATCGCATCATATCACGCGGATTTTTGTCCAACCGTTATCTACCCGAGAGCACACGAGAAAATTGGTTTTCTCATGCCACATGTCACTCGGTAAGGCTATGCGCATGAAATTTCAAAATACAACATATGGTTTTGATGGCACATGAAATACACCATACCACCTTCACAAACCTGCTACCATTTCCGCACGTTTCTTTTGCCCGCAATCTAATCTCTATCATCCATCTCCCGATTAATCTTGTTCGTTCATCTCTTGACTTAGCCTTCACGATATAATCTTAGTTGTTCATTTGCCTTTAACCTGACTGATCCAATGGTTCTTATGCGTTGTTGCTCCCTTACTTCCTCTTTTGACCAATTTTGATCTTCGACTGCTCTTCCGCTTAAACACAGACTTAGCTTAGATGTTTCCTTTGCTTACACTGTAGTCTAGTTTTGATGCTTTTTACTTCTGCAGCTTAGATAACAACATTAGATTAGTGTTGTTTTAACAATTCTTCTTCACACAATTGTTTAGATGGTTAGTTAGGGTCTAGTGTGAGTTAACATTACAAGTTGTTTTCTTCATTACTGCAGTAGAGTAGATCTCCCTTAGAATATAGTTGCTCTTCTTCCATCAAAATCAAGCTTCTTCTAAACCTATAGAAGTCTGGCTTGGAACCCCTAAGGTCCCTTTCCAGATGAGTAGTGACAATAGGCAGTACCTTCACTTCTACTTGTGCATATAGCATTGTCACCTCCAAGTTTGTACGAAACCCGGGTTAATAAGTAAAGCTGGTAGCCTAGGGAGTTGTAGCATTCTTGCTGCAATACCTAGGTTCATCACAAAGTGACAAGTTAATCGAAAAACACGCCTTCAACTAGATTCATACAATTGCATACAAAATAGTTCGTAAGAAAATGTGTAAGTTAAACAACATACATTGCTAAAGCAACTAGAATAGTCCAACTACAATAACAACATACAGATGAAAATAGTTGCCTCAGTTATTATATTATAAGTGAAAGTACATCCATACATACACCATTGGAAACCACTAGCCAAAATAATGGAACATTACAGTCATGAACACCTACTCCTCCAAAGCAATATACCTACTCTACATTGTGGAGAAGCTAAGGCTTGTCACAATACTCCCAAGCCTTGTCTAAGCCTAAGCCTGACCAAAATATTTCTCCCAAAAGCCTGTTTTATGACTTATGAGGTTCTATTTTTAAAAAAGGGTGCGGTGACCCTTGTCATTCCCCTTTTACCCTTTGACTACCCTCATGAATCTTCAACTTCTTTACAAATAACTCATTACATTACATAGTGATTGTTTATATTCCACTAATGACACTTGGAATTTCACTTACAACATATTTACAAATAATATACACTTTCCACATGTACCCATGTGAGAAAAAATAGGCTAGAGAAAAATTAAGAAAACAAAGAAATATAGCTCAAAATTTTGGGGAAAGACCAACTCGATAACATCCACTTTGTGACTCTCGCTGACGTACTGATACCAAGATTAGTACTATGCTATGGTCTCCCCATACATCTTGATAGTGTCTTTCTGATAGTCCACTCTTGACTCCATAACTTCTGGGTATATGGTTTTGGAACCCTTATCCAACTCATCTTGAAGTATGGGCAACACGGTCTTGGATATGAGAGGACAACCAATGTACTTCTGCATGTTTCCTTCACTCATCTCAAAGTCATCGCTGGTGGCCTCTCCCCTTAGATGCTCCATGTACCTATTGATCTCTTATCAAACTTGGTTGTGCTCCTTAGCTATGGTGAGGGAACCAATTGATGGGATCATGTGTGTTCTCATGATCACATCCAAACTCTTGAACAACTGTGCATATGAAGCCTATATTTTACTGACAAATGGGGTGAGCTTCTCTTATTTTTGGATCTTCATTGGGATCGTTTCTCTATCTAGCTCTTCCTGTGGCTTCATCATCTTGGGCAAGTGAAGCAGGGCTCCTTTGTATCTCATTGTCCATTTTTACACATGGGTGATAACAGTGTGTATGTCCCTGAGAGTTTGGACAATTTTTTTTCTCCACCATCAGAAACCAAATAGATGGACAAATTCCTTATGCACTGTGACAAATCCTTCATATATTTTCCACATGGTGGCCTTAAGAGTTGCTACTTCAACAAGTATCATTCTCCTTGTCTCTTCCATTGTAGATCCTCAGGATTGCTCTGCCTTCTGCCTGGCTACTTGCAAGTTCATTTCCATCTATTCGTTCTGTACTAACAAGAACAAGACATTTGAGCTCGTGGCTCCTGCATAATCCATAGTAGCATTGGTTATGATGACTGGATGCTTTCTCACATCTGGCACTATCACCCTTTCCTTCATAAATGTAGGTGACACATGATCATCTAGGAAATGTTTTCTTCGTGCTTATACAAGATTCTTATGAAACTCATCAAATGACAGATTGTACACATCCATCACCAAATCATCATCAAGGATAAAAACCTCTCCTTGCTCACTCGAGAATGGTTCTGATACTAGAGGTGGTGGAGATTGAGGGGCGACCTAGGATACTCTGGGTATGAAGTCAGTATCTTGGTCTTGTGGCTCCTATCCCAACTCCATGTCTGTTTCTACAACCATTTTCTCAATCTGCTAAGCAATCTCCTGATCTTTCATCTTCTCATCCTCTTCTTTATCTACTGGTTGTTCTAACTCCTCAACCTATATGGGAATCGTTTTATCTATCATCATGCCGTGCCCTTCTTCTTTTTCCTCTTTCTTCTCCTCTTCCCTCTCTCTCCTTCTTAGCTCATGTTTTTCTTTCAACTTCTACGTTTCCTACAACTTTGTTTCTGCTTCCTCGAACCTTTGCTTTTCTTCTTCCTTCACTCCACTCTCTTTCTGCGGTGTTGCCTCTTTGTCTCTGTTGCCAAAGTTTCTTTCTCAATGAGAGGATATTATTTGAACTTGTAGATTTTCTCAGCCTTTGGGTTCTCAGTCACCTTCCTCTTAACCTTGTCCCGTGTCAATTTTTTGCTTATTATTTCTCTTGTTTTTGCTTCCTATGGTGTTGCTACCTACAGAGCATCTTTCCATTTTGTGGCTATAGTGACAGGTTCACTGAGCTTGGAGTGGTTGTAACAATACCTCCAAGGGTCCTCCTCTACCCAATGACATGCCCTATGGATCCATGGATAATATGCCCTCATATATTGGTTCTTGTTAATCTCATGGGGATCATAAGGATTGCAATGTTTGGTGCAGAATTCAAACTTCTTTATTTCCTTGGCTTTGGCATCTACATCTTTCAAGCTCTTAATCCCCTACAATCCAATCCATAAGGCAAGAGTAGGCCATGGTGCCTTATTCCTCTTATGCAACCTTGCTAATAACCCTGTGGAGATGTGATATGTGACCTCTTGCATGAACAACTTGTCCATGGCATACCTTGGTAGAACATGATGAGGTTTATCTCCCCCAAACATCCTTATGAAGGTGTCGTCGGGTGAGGCATACCAATCTACAATGTTAAGTATTTCCTCCATCGCTTCTTGGGACATGCAAGGTGAATCCTACTCAAATACCAACTTGTAAACTAGGGTGATGATATGGTTAGCTAGCCTGGCCATAACTCCTCGGTAGTTGCACTCAGAAAGAAACTTGCAATAAATATTAACAGCATGATCTTGTGGTATCCATATCCAACCCATTCCAGGAAACTAATGTTGGACATAGATTGTATCAAGCAAATATGCAGACATGTAGAGTCTTGCTTGCTTGTCTTTTGGCAGATTTCAGGCATTAGTCACATGAAATTTCAACTAATGAGCCAACATATCCAACTAGTTTAATGGTTTTCCATCATTCACCAATTCGTCGAACACAACCACCCAATTCTACGGAAAGGTCTCCATGCAAAGATGATCAAGAACTGGTAGGCATTTATGAGTGACTTCATCTAGTAAACATGATTGGGTGTTGATCTAAACTTCAATGGCGTTTTGACCCGACACTTTATAGTATCTCTGGTGTTTACATAGCTATGGGTGGCATAGAAAAGTGTATCCATGTGATTCACCAACTGAGGTAAGTGATACATCTAATGATAATTCTTTGTACTGAAGGTAGTAAGTTGTATCCCACTGGAACTGCTCAATGTCATAGTGTTGGGAACTGTGTGTGAGACAATGTAGTAGACGATATCCACACAAGGGAAGGTAGAGTACCTGCATGCAACCTTATGTAAGCCTAGCCGGTGGATATTGATATACACTTATCGATCCTCTCGATATTCCTTGAAGTCCCCTTCAAATATATCCTTGATTTCCTACCATGTTAACTTCATGTCCTTCTCAATGAACAAATGAGTGTCTGCATAAGCTATAAAATTCACTGACACATGCTCAACTACTTCCCTAGTGCTACTTTCAACAATATCCTTTGATGCAACTCTCTTGGAAGCCATGTTACCTGTAACTGTTGGTGAGTTTCTCAACGAATGTTGTATCTGGAGATAGAGAGGACACTCATGGGATGTAAATGTTAGCTTTAAACCAAAACAACTTCAAGAATAGACCAAACAACAAACTACGAAATTCTTGGGAAGAATTACACAATACTAGCTCTTAGAGGTGACTGACTACTAGCTGGTTCTACACATTGTGTAGTCCCAAATGTTAGTGGGGAGGTCTTGGTAAGTGGAATTGTGCAATTCATAGTTCAGTCAGGCTTAGGCCAACTGGGACTATGCATTGTGCAACCCTAGTGGCCAAGGCTTAGGACTGGCTCCTGGAACTGTCAAGTGCACAGTTGGAGCATGGCCTTGGAAGCCTCTACGCAATTCCTATAGCCAAGGAAGAGCCTTGAGATCCAAAAATGCGTAGTGCATGCTGGGCGAAGCAAGATGCGGGCAAAGGAAGTGCAGATCTACCCAATGGCAACATGAAAATGAGAAGATTTGAAGGGGGAAGTGAAGGTGGATTTAGATCCAAGTGAATGATGATGCATGCAAATATGATGAGTTCGTAATTCAATCAAACTAAAGAACAATGAAGTGTGTGGAGAGAGTCACCACAACAGTGACTGTTAGTGCAAAACTTGGGTTATGCATAAGACACTTGGGAAAGACAATGAAAAACTTAAAACAACACTTATAAAAGTTAAACCAAATCAAAACACAAGTGGACATTTAATAAAATGGTTAAAACAACGCTCTTACAAGCCAAGAAAACAAAAGTGACAAAAAAAGTAACAAAAGACTAGAAAAGAAAAACTTACCCAAAAAGTTGTGACCATTGTGGCAAAGGTTCTTAGATCTCCTTGGGAATTCTAGAGCTCCTATCGAATGTGAAAATGAGCTCTGGGGGCATCGACTAAATATATTTGGTCAATTTAGGGTTTATTATGCAAAGGCCAAAAATCTAGGAAAAAGAGACACTTGGTGGAAGTTTGCAAAAATAAGTGAAGTGCAACTCTAACTGCTAAAAATAGATCCCTATTTTATAGGACTGATTTTTCAGGAAAAATATGCCATGCATTATCAGAGAGATTATGTAGTTCTAGGGAGAACTAGACAACTCACTAGCTCATGCATCGAGAAATTGTTGAGGGAAAATCTTCTGCACAATTTCTGGGCTGAGTGGTCCAAGTTGCCTCTCAAGCTCTACATAGTTTCCCAACTAAAGGCAAGCTAGTAGCTGGCTTTGTACAATTCTAGAGCTAAAGGCTCACTACTAGCTTTCATTGCGTAATTCCCAAGAGAAAGATTGGTTTCCCTTAAGGGTTACACAGTTCTCTAAGGAAATCCTGGAACTGGGTTGAAAGCAAGTCAAGAGATTGGCTTCCGGGTTAGAGAGAAAAGAAATTTAGAAGAAAAAAGACATAAGAAGAAGATAAAGCTCAATCAAATTACAAGTACATGGGTCAATGTAAGTTGAGTTGCTGTGATTTTAAGAGGGAGGCTTCAAAACTAAGCATAGGAAAAATTTTGGAGGGTGGTTGTAGCCACTACAACACTTGATTACATTTATATCGCTTCATTTTAATGCTTATAATGAAAAGCTCCAAGTCCTCTTTGTATATATCCATAAACTATTGTTGCATGGGTTGGGACTTTAGCTTGATTTCATGGGATTTTACAAAAACTTTGTGGATGATATAAAATTAGAAGTATAGAGAATGATTATTGCTGCAATTGAAGCACATTTTTCATTTATAATGATTTCTTATTTACTAATTTTTTTGGTAGGTAAGACACAGGGGATTTGAGCCACCGACCTATCACATGGAGTGCCTTAACAATACACCCATTCACCATCAATCCAAAACACCATAGGCGATTTCTTATTTACTTCTACTTCCTTGAGCATGTGTCATTATTCTTCTAGTTTAATGCTTTCTCTAGTTCAGATTTAATAAATTGATGATCTTGGGAAAATGAAAAATTTATAGAATGCAAATTCTTCATACTTTTTATCTCAATCAAAGGAAGAAGTTACCCTTTTGGAGAAAATCAATATCGTTGAGGTAAATCTTAGTGAAATTCTTCAAGCTATTCAGAGATTGCTTTACGAATTTTGCAACCTTTCTTGCTCATATTTGGAATTCACTTTCCTCATTTTCCTTGCTTTTGAGCTTAACATAGAATTTATCACATTGATCAGTTGTAAATTAGCTAAATCGGGAAGCCTGTAAACCTCTAGCTTGTTTCACAAGCCTTATTTTTTTAGTAAAAAATCGTTACGATTTTTCCATGCAGGATTAGTTATGAAACAAGAAAATATTCAAGGGGAGAAACTTCTTATTTGTCTTCACTTTTTTTCATAAATGCTATCACGTGTTAGAAGTTAAAAAAAATAAAAAGAATAATCAATTAGAACCTTGCAAGACAATTTAATAGGATCTCAACTTAACGAAAACTTGCATTTTGTCCCTCGTACTTGTTCTTTTCTTGAGACATTCTTCATAAGTCATCTTTTTGAGATTTTCTTTCAATTTATGAATTTCATTCAATTTTTTTCTTTTAATTTGCATTTCATTTTTCCTTTTTGAAATTTTTGGAGTGTTGATTTCACCTTTGCTTCGGATATTACCAACATTTATATGGAAGATTTTTTCTTAGCCTACATTGGTCGACATGCATTGGAACTTTTTATAGTTGTAGGGAAATATGAGGGAGTCAAATTTTTATGAGTATTATATCCATTCCATTTAAAATCTCTCGTACCACCCTACCCTTTGCACCCAATTGCAAAAATAAATTCTTTAAGTAAAGTTTATTAAAAGGGTGGTAAAATACAGTTGGAAGCACAAGTAAACTTGTTAGGGTACTGAACATGATCAATGACAATAGGTCTATTTTTGTGTGGTACTAAGACAACTTCATTGGGGTTGTTGTCACTAAATATTGCACCTACAACACAAGTACAACAAGAGGCAAAGAAAGCTCCCTAGCAACAATCTATGAGTTGATTGTAGACCAGTGCCTAGGGCATATTAAATAGAGAAGTGCTTGTAAGATTATACAAGAGGGGATTGCAACACTCCAATTGTCATGAAATTAAGATGGTGGTAAGAGGTTTTGGTTCAATATACCTTTAATGAGGGAGATTCAATCCAACTCATGAATCTAGATGTTGGGGGTATATGAGCAATCTCAAAGAGAAATGGTTTCTTCTTCTGGTGGCCTACACATGGAAATGGGACAACTTGAACTAAAGTTGAAGTGGTGAAGGAGAGGGGCAGGAGAAGGAGGAACTCAAATAAAAAGGGCTGTAATAAGTAGAATCCTTAGCCACGATATTTCAGTAGAAACTTGAGAGACTAAGAAGGTGGAATGAAAACAATAGGGAGAGCTGATGTAAAGATTCAAGCTGCATATTAATGGGTATCAGGTAATTCTGATTCGCCACAGGTACTGTAAGCTACTCATAGACACAAGTAAATCTAAAGGATGACATGTACTACATGCATAAAGATAAAAAATAAAGTAATTTTGTGGTCTCCCACAGGTACTCTCTTCTATTCAGAAGTGAAGAAAAATCCATTTATCAACGAGAAACATGATAGTTACCTTAACATTGTTTTAAGGAGGAAATACTGTTGGGTCCCTATAATACTAGTGATTACCCGATTACTATGGTAGTTTTACCCCTTATTAATATTGTTTTGCCCCTATTGCCCCCATATTGTTATTATTGTGCCCCATAGAATCCCTCTATTGTTATTTGTGTGGCTTTATATTAATTTTATTAGGTCGGCTAGGTTATATTGTGACTCCTTAGACTCCTATATATAGAAAGGATGTTTTGTCATTTGTATCATCCAAGAATTGTTCATTTATGTAATATAAAGGAGGTTTCCCCCTCGAAGAGGCTGAATTCTAAGGCGTTGATCTATCTTTTCTATCTTTTCTTGAGTTGGTTTCATAACATTTGGTATCGGAGCTTTGGATTCTAGGGTTTCGCTGCTCCAAAAAAGTCATCGTGGCATTTTCGCTAAAACTTTTTTTCTATGACGTTTCAGAAGTAAAAAAAAGAAGACGTCACGCTAAATCTCAGGTCCAAATGTCATAGATTTTTACGCTATATTTTCGGAGATATGATCTGAGGAAGTTGGTCCTTTTGCAAAATCCTGAATTACATTCAAAACAAGTGACCTGGGGAAAATCTGCATAACTTTTTCTCTGAGCATTAGATTGAAATTTCGTAAGAAGGTACAGAAAGAGGACGGACTGTAGTTTCTTGTATATATTTTTCAGAGGCATAGGTCAAAATAGTGACACGTGGCACTTCATATAAATTCGCTCTTCTGAAAAGGTCTATAATCAGGTCACTGTGGGAGATTTGGCATAACTCTTCATTGGAGAATCCAATTGGGGTAAGACTAGTGGAATTGGAAAGAGGAAATAGAGGGCTACCACAGGTCACAATTTTAGAACTAGATGTTTTGAAAGTACAAAGATACATCAGAGGCAATATCACGCTCATACAAAGAAAACAAAGTTGTGTAGATTTTTTTTTAATTTTTGCTTAAGATTGGTTTGAAAATTTATTTTGAAGGAATTCAAAGGGCTAGTAGAGCATTATTATTGGTAACTGATGCCTCGAGGAAAGAAAATGCAAACACCTAGTAAGGGACCTGAAATCTCTAGCATGACTCATGAAGAAGAGGAAGAAATCCTACATGATATATCAAAATTACAAGACCAAGTGCAAAAAATGGCAACCTCACAAAAGCTAACAGAAGCTAAGATAAATGGCATGGAATCTAATATAAATGGTGTGGAAGCTAAGATGGATGATTGGAAGATAGATTTGAAGATAGACATGGATGATCTGAAGACAGATTTGAAGACAGACATGGACGAATTGAAGATAAATATGAATAAGTTGCTACAAGAAATGGTCACTAAGGGTGAAAGAGTAGTAAAG
>APFE030320312.1:61374-105817 GCA_000404065.3 Pinus taeda
TTTGTATCATCCAAGAATTGTTCATTTATGTAATGTAAAGGAGGTTGCCCCCTCGAAGAGGCTAAATTCTAAGGCGTTGATCTATCTTTTCTATCTTTTCTTGAGCTGGTTTCATAACAAATACACAATGAAATGAAGTTACAAGAGGGACAAATTGCTGCACATCAACCATGTCTAGAATCAACAAAATCATTTCCATTAATCTTAAGGGTATAATAACTAGTTCGTACATCTAGTAATGAAAATAGTGAAGCCCTCCCATGAATACGAAAAATTGAGCCCAAATTGACCTCATAGAGATCAACCCTCATGGGTTTGAGAATCTCTGCAACCCTCGGAACCAGCACCCCTCCATAATATTTCTTAGCCCTCTTTATAAAAAGAGAAGGGTACTGTCATTATAGTTTACAAAAATATCTGAGCCGAAGCCCCAACTATCATACTAGAATAGTGGTCTCGCCTCTGTGACAAGCTCTGCTACCCCCAAAAAGATTACAATGTGATCCCACCCCTTTCTTGAAGAAATACATAAATAAATGCACAGAGAAGGAGAATTAAGATATAAAGGAGGACATGTCCCCTTGCTGCTTCAGTGGAGGTCTCGGAAGGAGCCACATCCCTGCTATAATAGACTATTTTAAGATGTTTTGAGGTGGTTCATTTATACATCAACCGACTTAAGTCAATTCTTCCATTAAAATACCTTCAATGTTTATGATAGAGGCACTTTGTAGGTTGTCTTTCTTTAAAGGTGCCCATAATCCTCATAAAACACCCAACAACTAACTCATCTATCTTTCAAAGGCTCTATATGGTGTTATCAGTGTATCACTAGATTTTAACCATTTCAACAAGTGAACATGAGTGTTGTTAAATCATTCAAATAGGTGAATCTATGGGCACTTTCAATTGAGTCTTAGGCCCTCTTTGTTTCAACCCCTTTTACGAATCTCCCCATAGGAACACAGGAATAGACTGGGGGATTTTCATTAAAGTGCTTAAGGCCTTCAATAAATGTGTGGTGGGCCTTTTTGTTTATATCACAATAAGTACCTTACCGATTGATTTCCCAGACCTGAAAATTTTATAGGTCGTTGTTTAAGATATATCGCATCTGGGACCCTTCCTCATCGCATCATAATCATCGATAAGCCTAAGAACCAATGTCGTTGATTGCTAATAACCCACTTACATCATTTCTGACATCATCTCTGCCACGTGTCACCTGTGAGTGGTGCCACGTGGCACTTAGAAAAAACCCTATAGGACCCCTAAAAATGTCAAAAATGGGTGACATGTGTCCCTTTGCCATATCATCATCTGCACGTGCCATGTCATTGCTGACATCATTCGCCACATCAACTCCAAGGACCACTGAAAAGCTGCCACCTGGCCCCTTGGAGGAGAGAGGAAAAGGCTAGTCGGGCCTTGGTTTTGCCATGATTTAATTTGTTAATGAATTTCTTGTCATCCCAACGATATTACACTATATCACAATTAGCCCCCCTGCCCAGTCTTCAGCACTTAAATCCCACTGATCAACCAATAAATGTGGCGCCCTGACTCGCCGATGCCGATATATGATATTGGTAATCAATGGATCATAGTTTCTACAATCGCTGATGTTCTTTGCCTCCTGGTCCCCACCGATACTCATATATGATTGTGATGAGCTATCCCAAGTCCCAATTGCAATTTTTCTTCAACACTTAGCCATTTTGGGTTTTCTGAGATTTCTAAAGGGATTCTTCAACATGCCCTAACGTCTGATCTAGGAACCTTTTTTTGGACTTCTATATACCACCAGAAAGCTCTTTCTAAGCACTATGTAATAGAGAAGGACAAGTTAAGCTTTGATAACCTATGTGTCTCAAAAATTAGCATCAAACGTCATTTATTTTATGTACTTAAGGCAATTAAAGAGTGAAAAAGAAGTGAGTGACAACATTGGCTCCTACTGGGGAGAGTGCCTTGTTTGCAAGGTGCTGAGAACCTACAAACCAACATCCTTCACCATTGGGCATGGAATCTGTAATATATGTTCTTTATAATCAGTAAAATATCCATGAGACCTTTCTTTATCCATCTACATGCAGAAAATAAAAACTCTAACAGCTGAAAGTAAATGCTCAATTGGTAAGCTTATTTATGTATAATCCTACTTATGTATAAGGATCGATTCACCTAAGTGATTTTCAACCTCCAATGGAGCCATGTCAAGATTAGAGTACTAGACCTTAAGCCTCCATGCTATTGAAATTTAAAAATTAAAATAAGCATGCACCATGAAAAATATGCAAATGAAAATCTTGGCGCATACTCTAGAAACAACCTCTGATGCTGACCGAAGAATGTTCTCATGTAATCAGCTATAGTGTCATAGAACAAACCATATGAATTTGCAGCTGTTTTATTTTCATGGAAAGTCTATTGACCAATATGTTCTTGCTCAGGGTAGTCGCAAATATGGTTCAACTCCTCAGCTTTGGATTTTTCGAGAAAAACTGGTTGCTGGAAGCCTTCTCCCCACTTGCTCGTAAGAGGATCCCTTTGACAATCCATGACCATCTCATCCTCCTCAAAATAATATGAATAATAAATCAGATAAGGTTCTTGGAATGGTTCTCTAGGTGAAAGATTTTCATCATGGACTAGAGCCTCTTTGTTGACCTCTTGGTGGGCCTCCTCTTCTTGTGTAGCTTCCCATGACTAGGATTGTTGTGGCTTTGCATCACTTGAATCTCCATCAAAGTCATATACATCGTAGGAAGGAAAAACATTAGACTCAACTGAATGAGCCCTATGAGAGTTTATTTTCAACTCAATGGTGTTTCCTTATTCTCTTTCTTTCTCATGGGGTGATGCATCCTAATGAGTGTAGATGTTTGCTGGGAGAGGAGCTCCACAAACATATTCAACAGATTCATCAACCTGGGGACTATCTTCGTCATTAAAATATTTGCAGCAATATTCAACATAACATTCGATAGATAAAATATTTTGTAATATTGATGGAGCATTGTATGAAAATATTTCAAGGAAGATATGCTGGCACGAGGTAGCGTTTTGTTCTGGACTCTAGCATCTTCTTCTAAAGAATACATAAACAACTTCATTTGTACATCTTCAAATAAAATACCTTGTTTTTTCATGCATCCATGAAACTCTTTAAGGTGTTGGTTGGCCCATCTCTTTGTGTTCCCACTGAATCCAGGCAAGTAGTTATCCCATTCATTAAACAAAGGAACATGGTTAGGATAACCAACAATCAAAGAAAAATTCAGTGGGGAAAACTTGTTGGCCAAGAATACAAGAATGGGCATCTTAAAAACCTCCCTATATGATTGATTTTAGGTTCAAAAGTAGGGAGAGTTTTCAACTTTTGTAGCATTTGAGTGAGCATGGGGCTACTTGAAAGCCAAGATGATAAAATAGAGATATGGATAGTGGAGTCACTAGGATGTCTTCCATAGAATTGACAGTGGAGTTGACAAGGTGAGAGATATTCAACACACACTTCCCTAACTCACCTAACATGGGAAATGTAAAACTTTTTTGTACTCAAGGAAAAATATTCTAATCCATTCCCCGTAAATGATGCCATAAATATGTTGTCACTAAATCTTGCACCTACAACGCAAGTACAACAAGAGGCAAAGAAAGCTCCCTAGAGATAACTTATGGGTTGATAGTAGACCAGTGCCTAAGACATATTAAATATAGGACTACTTCTAAGATGGTATGAGAGGGTTTTGCAGCACTCCAATTGTCACGAAACGAAGATGGTGGTAAGAGGATTTGGTTCAATATGACTTTAATGAGGGAGATTCAAGGGAACTCATGAATCCAAATGCTCAGGGTATATGGAGCAATTTCGAAGAGAGATGGTTTCTTCTTCTGGTGGCCTACACATGGAAATGAGACAGCTTGAACTAAATTTGAAGTGGTGAAGGAGAGGGGAAGGAGAAGGAGTAAGTCAAGTGTAGAGGGTTTTCATAAACAAAGTCCTCACCCACTATATTTCAACAAAAACATGAGAGAGTAAGAATGTGGAATGACAAGAATAGGGGGGGTTGATGTAAAGCTTTAGGCTGCACATTAATGGGTATCAATCTATGTTTCAATAGTTCAGGTAAGTCAGAGCCACCATAGGTATTGTAAGCTACTCACAGACACGAGTAAATTTGAAGGATGATAGGTACTACATACATAAAGATAAAAAAAGGAATTTTGTGGTCTCGTAATAGGTACTCTCTTCTATTTAGCAGTGAAGACAAATCGACTTATCAACCAAAAACATGATAGTTGCCTTAAAATTATTTTAGGGAAGAAATACACAATGAAATGAAGTTACATGAGGGAAAAATTACTTCACATCAACCATTTTTGGAATCAACAAAAGAATTGGCATTAATATTAAAGGTCCAATAACTAGTCCGTGCATCCAGTAATGAAATCAGTGAAGCCCTCCCATGAATATGGAAAATTGAGCCCAAATCGGCCTCATAGAGATTATCCCTCGTAGGTCTGAGAATCTCTGCAACCCCTAAAAGCAACACCCCTCCATAATATTTCCTTCCCCTCTTTAAAATAAGAGAGGGGTGCTATCATTATAATTTGCAAAAATATCTGAGCCCAAGCCTCAGCTGTCATACTAGACTAGTTGTCTCAGCTTTGTGACAGCTCTGCTGCCCCCAAAAATATTACAACAGGATCCCATCCATTTCTTTAAGAAATATAGAAATAAATTCACAGATGAGGAGAATCGAGAGAGAAAGTGTTTAGTTAATTTAGTGTCCTAAATTGCTTGCATAAATTATCAACCGAGGTTTATAAGTTGATGAAGTGTAGTGCACTATATGTGCTTAGTTAACCCTTCTTACTTCATTGTTTTGTATTTTTATATTGTTTTGGGTTTTCTATTCTTTTATTCTTAATGATGTACAATATGAACTATGAGAAACTGAATCTAAACTTCCTAATGGTAAACCAAGAGCTAAAACTAGTCAAAATCTAATTTAAAGGAAGGAAAAAACAGAGCATCTATCCTATCTTGTCATTAATCCTAAGTCATGAATATAATTCTTAAAATTGAAAGGTGAAGTTGCAATGCATGTTGAAATAAATACAGAGAATGAAATCAACTGATGTACTTCTAGTTACTCTAACCTTCAATTTGAAAAGATAACCTTATTGAGATGGAATACAAGCAACTTTCTATACTTTATGATCTAGAGAAATAAATGAAAACATGAAGAAAGTAACGGATTCATTTCAACCATTGTGTGAAGTGAATGTTTAACCATTTAGTTTAGGCCGAGTATCAACTTGAAATGGTGATAAAAAACATTCATTAACGCAGTGTATTAACAATGTGAACTACAAAATAAATAACAAAATAGTGAGAAAGCTAGTCAACAGTGCATTCTCATTACTTCAACCTTACTTTGTTTAGAAACAAAATCGTTTCCTTTCATGAAATGTGTTGGAGAAACAAGAGTACACAATTGAGTTTTAACATTATGCTATTGACCAAAACCAAAAGAAATCAAACTAAAAGAAATCAACCTAGGTTATAAATACTGTTAAAAGAAAATGGTGAAATTACAACTAAATGGAAAACAAATGGAAAGAAAACCTCCTTTAGTGTAGGGACCCTTTATGTAAGATATGTGACCATTGGACCGAGAGCTCCCAAAGAAAAAATCGATGGCACGCAGTTCTGAGATTAGGTTTACTGCAGTTTCTTTCACTGCCGCCACCGACTACACAGTTTTGCTAGTTGATGCAGGTTTTTTCGAAGCCGCCGCTGTCTCTTCAGATGGGTTCATCGCTACTGATCCAGTCGATGTCGTAGTCCCCATTGTTCTGATCACTGCCAAAAAATGCTGGAGCTGGCCTGCGGGTTCCTCAAAGCACGATGCCACACTATGGAACTGGTATGGATCCATTATCAGAAAGGAAACATGGGTTTCGTCTCAAACCAAACAGGTATCTGAGGATTTTTCCCCTGCTGTGGTTCATTTCGTTTTCCTCAGGGTTTTTTTGGAATCCCCTTTTCATAGTCAGGGGTTATATGATTCATATCTTTCGATCCCAACTCAGTTTCTGGGCGATCAGCTTTTCTGTGCGGATGTTTTTCCTTGGGGAATATGCCCTGCCTGCGGTTTCTCGGGCCCTTCTTGGCATGCAGAGGTAGCTCGATCCAGATCCGGTCCCCCTTATCCTCAAAGACTGCTGATCTGGGCCGGAACTAAAAGCCCATATGGCTCAAACAGTATTGAGAACAGAGGGGAAAAATCGATGCTATCCCTCAAGGACTCAGAAATGGATCGATCCCAAATTTTTATAAGATCGTTGTCTGGGAAAACTATGAGTAAGCAAATCTGGACAGGAACACTGATAAAAAATCTAAAGGAAGAAATACAAGCAGATACAGGCATCCCTTCAAATTTTCTAAACCTGGTACATGCAGGCAAAATTCTGCAGGAGAATCTTTCTCTACAGCACTATGGCATCGGTCGAGATTCAACCATCATTATAAGCTCAAGGCTGAGTGGTGGCAGTTCGGGTGCAGGCCCTAAAGGCTTTCAGGGATCTACATCAAAATCTCCTGGATCATATCATGATGCAGCCAAAGGAAAAGCTCCCTCACAAGGAAAAGAACATGCAGCTTACAATACTTCTCCAGGGCAGTATATCGTGGACCAAACCCCAGAAAGCCCCTCTATCTCGCTGGATTTTCCAGAGGTAAAATGCATTTTCACTGATCTAGAAAATAAAGCTGTTATATGCAGGTTTAACGGTTTCTGGCCTAAAACCGAGGCACTGTACCAATGGATTCATACAGTCTGGTCAAAAGACTGCCAGATCCACCTCTGTTCAAAGGGCTTTTTCATAGTTACATTTCAAGAAGATGAAGAAAGGGATAAAATCCTCCATGAAGGACGATGGTTCTGGGGCAATGCGAGATTATTTATCACACCATGGTTTCCAGAATTTGATGCCACCACTATGGTGGTCTCAAGGATGCCAGTATGGGTAAGATTGCATAATCTTCCTCTACACTTCTGGCATTTCAAAACCTTAACAGCTATAGGGAATACCCTTGGAAGAATGCTAAAGATTGACAAAGATAGACATTTAAAAGGAATTTTCACTTTTGCAAGGATATGCGTCGAGGTAGATCTCAGCCAAGGACTACCTGAAAGCATCATCCTTTTAACAATATTTAGTGGAAGCAACCCTTGGACTATGAGAACACAGCATTCAGGTGCAGGGGATGTCATCAAACAGGTCATCTGCTCAAAGCATGTCCCAGCAAGAGTAAGCCACAACAAAGGAAGCCCAGAGGATGGAAAAATTTGGATGAAGTCCTAAAGAGGCGAACAACACGAAAGAAAGCCCCTTCGGTACCCAAAGAAGAAGAGACAGAGGTAGAAGAGAATGATACCACCACAGAGGAAGATGAAATAGAAAATCAGAAAGAAAATACACCAGTCAACAAGGATCAACAGCCACCCTCAAATCAAGTAGAGACTCAGCAAGACAAAACAGAGATGACATGCGAAGAGCAAAGCATGCGGGGTAATAAACGACAACACCAATCAGACACATCAGATTCAGACAAAGAATCAGGGAAGCTGAAAGAAACATCTCAGTTAGTCATTGTTACGCCCGAGCCCATTCTGGGTGAGTGGCGTAAGGTTGAGAAGAAAAAAGGGCGAAAATCTTGATGCATGAGTTTTTTCTTGCTCATGCTGGGGCCTTTTCTCCCTCTTTCTTCTTCTTTTCTCTTCCTCTTTTGGGTGCGTCAGCACTAGTGCCCTTGTGGCTGTATGATTAACATGTACAAGTGTAACTTTTCATTATTTCCTTAATAAAAAGTTACTGTTTTTTTCTCTGGAAAAAAAGTGTAGGGACCATTTGCAATTGATTGGGTTGAACTGCCAAATAATTGAAAATTCTTTTTTAAATGATCATAGCTGAACACAAAATTTTATATTATACAGAGGAACGAACTCTAAAAATATAGAGCTAAAGTTTGAACTTAAAACATCAAATTCTTCAAAACTCTGTCAGTTCTGTACAACCAGTATTTAAAAGAAAATAATCATAATTTTCTTTGAGGAAAACTAGCTACAGGTGGCCTATACATATTACAATAGAACTATGTAAATGTATGATCAGCTACATGTGACTTGAATTCGAGCGAGATGTTTGCAACAAAACCATTAACACAGGTGGCTAATCCGTGTTAATGCTACAACAGAACTATTGTATTTATTAATTAACCATGAAAGAGTAGACAAAGAGTCCTATTGCTTCTGGGTATCATATGTTTTACTCCACCTTTGACTATGATCTTCATATTTCTTTCTTATCGGTCTAGGCTGAGCGACTAGGATAGGATCCATGTGGAGATGATTCTAGAGATGCCCATGTGGCCAGATTCTTCATTTGACACCTGGAACCTACCAGACCATGGAAGTAGCTACGAAATACACAGTAAGATGCAATATAGGTTGCGTTCTGTAGCTAATTTGCAAAAATTTATTCAAATAGAAAAAACATAAAAATATAACATGTCAATCATTTAATCCCCTCCTTAAGACAAAACCTATGAGTTATCATTGATGGGGATCTGTAATCTTATGGAAAATCAAGGGAAAGAAGTGAGAAAAGATGTCAAGAATAGGTTAATTTTGAGGTTCAACATACCCCCACTGCAAAATCATTGCATGCCCTCATGCAATTTTTCAAAAATGTGAATTCTTCTTTCCTGTTGTATTTGCTCAGACACTTCTACTAGTACATCTAATTTTCTTCTTTTTCTCTTCTTTGAAGTGATTTCCTTTCTAGGTTTCTTCATAAGAAGCCTGTATTTAAGGTTGAGGACTATTCTGTTCAAGCTTCTATTCTTCCTCTTCAACTTCCTATTCTTCTTATACCATAGCCCTAGATGCAGTATTGTATTATCATGAATAGCCTTATCCAATTTACTTTGTTCGCTCAAGGTTTCATTTTCTTTCTTGATATGTCTTTTCAATATATGTAACTCATAGATTTCCTATTTGAGAGAGTCAATTAGAGGTTCTTGTGGATTGACAGAGGGTTCTGGATTGACAAAGGATTCTGGATCCATTGAGGCACTTTTCTTCTCCAATGATTCTATATAATCATATATTTGTTATTGCATTGGGTCTATGCCTGGAGATCTTCTGTTGGGGCTGCCTTTGAAATACTGTTCAGGAGAATTTTGAGGACTGTGTACAGATGGAACATTATCAAGAGATGGTACTGGGGTTTCTTCTTCTAAATTTATGAACTATGTTCCCTTTGATGATATCTTCTTTACCATACCTCGGAGTCTAGAGCTCATTCTAAGTTGTAGAGGGCTTACGTCCTCCTTTGTACCCTTTTTCTCCATTCTTATCTTTTCTTTTCTCTTGATTTGTTTCTTAATCTCTGTCAATTCTTTAGAGATTATTTTTTCATCATCTTGTTGTAATGATGATTCAAGCTTGTTCCTAGTAGTTTCACCGGCTTTTTCATCTTCCCTTTTTGTTTTATTTTCTCCCTGGTCTCTATCAATTTTTTAGAGACTATCTCTTCATCATTTTTCTGCATTGAGGACTTAGGTTTGCTTTGAATGGTTATACTGGTCTTCATTCTCCTACTCCTTCTGACATTACCCTCTTCAGGTGACTTTGTTGCATCTTGGAAATAGTTTCTTATTAGGAGATTTTCCCAAGTATCTCCTATTCTTTTCAAATGAAACTTAGCCAATATCTTTACCAAACCATGATGGTATATGGTTGTGTCTATGAATTCTATTTTATTTTGTACATTTGAAGCCATCCTTCTTAAAAATTTTAGCAGGAAGAAAGGGAGATTGATTTCTCCATTTTTTAGAAAGTTCATCAATAAATGTATATGGTCGACATACATGCACCCGAATCTCCCCTCACATGTAATGAATTTGTGTAATATCAAAAGCATGCTTCTCCATTTACTTTTAAGTGCTAAAATAGGAATTCCTTTTCTAAACACAGAGACATCTGTACTTGGGTTCCTGAGGATTACTTTCCATGATTCATTATGGAATTCCTTGTCTTTGAACCATCTTTCACCATGTCTTGGTAGTTCTGTAGCCTCTTTTATGTAAGATTGTGTTACTACAAACTTAATGTCTCCAACTTCTACTTCTATACCATCAAATGATCTTATAAAAGATTTTGTGATCTCTTTGTGGAAACCATCAATTTTTCAATGAAGTTAAGCCATCCAGCCTTTTGAAGCATTTCCTTGAGTTGTGGGTATCCCTACATATAGTTTTCTCCTATTGACTCTATCCTGACAATGAGTCCCATGGCTTCTGTTTCGCAAAATTTATTAATCTTCAGAATTACTCTCTCGGTCTATGGAATAGACTGACTGTGAGTATGGTGAAAAGAACTATGGGTTTGTGTGGAATAAATAGATGGTGAGGGTTTGGAGAGACGTGGATAAGTTGGTCACATCGTGGCCATGACTGTTAACAGATGGATTTTTTAGGGATCGTTTAGGTACAGAGCATGGACAGAGTAACGAAGATGTTGTATGATGAAGTTATTATGGACCGTTTGGTACTGAGTATGGAAGATGTGGTGAAGATGTGGTATGATGAAGTGGCAACCAAATCAAACGATGACTCGTTAAGGAGACATACGTTTATTCATATTATACATGCCTTATGTTTTTAACTTGTTGTTTGAAATAAATTTTGCATTTTACCTTTAGGACTTAACCTTTTGCTTGATAACTCTTTTGGTGTTGATCCATCAGTACCTTTAGCATGTTTGGTCTCCAAAACATGATTCTTCAATTTTCTGCATTCATGATTTATTTGTGAGTTGTAAAATTGTGCTAGAGCTGATAAGTAAGTTGTAGCTACAGAATCAGATTAGCTGTAGAATGGAATCAATTGTAGAATGTGAAAAGAAGGAAAAGTGAAGTATGGATATGGAATATGAGTGTAAAAATGAAATGGAAATGGGTTATGATAGTCAGATGGAATGAAATGTAAAATAAAATAGGAAATAGGGTGAAATGGAGTAAAAATGTAAAAACAAAATGTAAATGAAATATGACGGTGAGATGAAATGGAAGTGTAAAATAAATTGAAAAAATAATGAGATGGAATGAGACTATTTATTTGCAGACTCTAAACTGCAAATGAATGTATCTTTTTGTCACTAATTATTACAGAAAGGAAATGGAAAATATAGGATGTCAGAGATCTCTAATTTTAATCTTGTATTTTCTGTATAGGTATGCCAATCAATGATTGGTTTTCAAACTCATACAATTTTTTTAGTTATTTATTTTTTATTTTTCATTTTTTTAAGGAAAAATAAAGGCTAAGTTAGTGGAGAAGAATATTTATTCTTCACTAGCTTAATTTCAGAGTTATTTTGGAAAATCTTAATGAACTCCTCTCTTGAAATTGGTTTCTGATATATATTCAACTAATGTCCATTCACAAGAAGAGGTATTTTGCTTCCATCTATTGTCCTTATCCTTACTGCTCTGTTACTAAAGACTTCTTCCATCTCATATGGCCCAAGTCAATGAGTTTGAAAATTCCCTTGAAAATCTTTGAATTTTGAATTGAACAAAAGTGCCCAATCTCCTGCTTGAAACCTCTTCTCCTTGATATATTTATCATGCCATTTAGCCCTTTGTTGTTGGACTATACAAGTTATTTGAATTGGATCTTGCCTAATTTCATCAAGCTCATTGAGTTGGTCCATTCTATGTTTTTGTGCCTCTTTAAATCCAGTCCCAATTGGACTACCATCTTGAAGGTTTTGATTTGAAACTCTATAAGGAACAAGACTTGTTTCCCATAAACAAGTTCATAGGGTGTGTGTCCTGTTGTGTTCCTCCATGTAGTTCTATAAGCCCATAAGGCTTCAGGAAGCCTTTTTTCCCAGTATCTTCCATGTAGATGCACAATATTAGTGAGAATCCCTTCAATCACCTTATTTGTAGATTCAATTTGACCATTTGATTGTGGATGATAGGGGGTAGATTTCCTATGTTTGATCTTGTAATATTACACAAGACCCTTCACCATTTTAGATGTAAATTGAGATCCCTGATCTGTAACAATTTCTCTTGGAACACCAAAATGAGTGAAGATGTCCTCAAAAAGCAAATTAAATACATATTTTTCATTATAAAAATGTAATGCTTTAGCCTCTACCCATTTAGTGACATAATCAGTGCATACCAATATATACTTCTTTTTGTTAGATTGGGGATTAATTGGTCCAAAAAAATCCAAGGCCCACTTTTCAAAAGGTTCGATGAGTACCTAAATTTGTAGTGGCATTTCATTTGAAGGAGCAGGTTTTCCTACCCTCTGGTAGCTGTCACACCTCTTGACATGTTCTTTGGCATCTTTGAAAATGGATGACCAATAATATCCTAATGAAAGTATTTTATAGGTTGTACTCTTGTAAGCAAAGTGTCCACCACATGGTTCATCATGACATGCCTTAAGAATCTCAGGCATTTGATCTTCCCTAACACATCTTCTGATCATGAGATCTGGACCTATTTTATACAATTCATTAGTGATCCACAAGTACCTTGCACTTATTTGAATGATTTTTCTTTTCTCTTTAGGAAACAAATGTGAAGGAAATTTCCCTGTGACTAAGTAATTGGAAATATTTGCAAACCAATGGGTCTGAGTAGTCACTACAAGAATATATTCATTAGGAAACTTATCTTCAATTGGAGTGTCATCTTTGATATTTTGAATTCTAGACAAGAAATTAGCAACTGTGTTTTGTTTTCTAGGTCTATCTAGTAGTAATATTGAATTCTTACAAGAGTAATAGCCATCTTGTAACTCTTCCATTAGTAATAGGTTTATTCATTAAGTATCTAATTGCAGAGTGATCTGTATGAACAATGGTTGCATAGCCTGTTATATAATGTCTGAACTTATTGATGGCATGAACAACAACTAAAAATTCCTTTTCAGTTACAGTATAATTTAAATCGATGGGAGTCAAATTCTTACTTGTATAGTAGATGACAAAGGGAATCAAATCTTTTTGTCCTAATACAACTCCCAAATCTGTATCTGAAGAATCTATTGAAATGTGAAAAGGTAGTTTCCAATTTATACCTCTCAAGATGGGTGCTTCAAAAATTCTTGCTTTTAAAGTCTCAAATGCTAATTGGAAATCATGATTCCAATTGAATTCACAATCATTGGTGAGTAATTTGAAGGGTGGGTATGCTATTTTAGTGAAATTTTCTATAAATCATCTATAGTATCCTATAAATCCTAGAAAACTTCTAACATCGTTTTTTCATTTGGAATTGATAATTTAGAATTGACTTCAACTTTAGATTTATCAACTTTAATTCCATCTCCTGAAATGTGATGTCCTAAAACAATCCCTTCTGTAAACATCATAAAACATTTTTCATGGCTTAGTGAAAGGTTTGCTTGCTTACATATTTTAAGAATTTTTTCCAAATTTTCCAAAGCTTCTTCAAATGTAACCCCATAGACTGTAAATTCATCCATATATACCTCTACACAATCATGTATTAGATTAGAAAAATTTTCAAGTAATGCTCTTTGAAATGTTGCAAGTGCATTGCATAATCCAAAAGGAAGTACTTAGTAGGCATAGGCTCCCCATGGACAAGTCAATGTGGTTTTATCTTGATCTTTAGGTGCCACCTGAATTTGATTATATCCACTAAAACCATCTAGGAATGAGAAATACTTCTTACCTGCTAATGTATCTAACACTTGATCTATAAAGGGAAAACGAATATCATCTTCAAGGTTACCTTTATTCGATTCTTGATAATCAATGCATACCCTCCATTTACCATTCTTTTTAGGCACAATCGCTAAAGGGGAAACCCATTGGATGTCTGAAGTTGCGTAAACGAAGTTTACATTCAACAGTTTTTACAGCTCTTCTTTCACAATTTCCCTAAGATTTGTATTCATCCTTCTTTGAGGTTGTCTGATAGGCTTACAATTTTCCTCAATGTAGATGTGACGTATACAAGTCTTAGGACTAATTTCTTTCATGTCAATATATTCCCATGCATATGTGACAAAATGTTGCTGTAATGTTTTGATTATATTTTCCTCTTGTAATTTCTCCAAGTTATTGTTTATGTTCATTGTTCTCCTAGGAAAGATTTCAATTGCAGAGCTACCAAAATTCTTCCATAGAATAAAGAGAAATCTGCCTAGATGACAAATATTCAATATTGGATTTTTCTTGGAATTCATCATGTTTATATTCGAGAGATGATTCAAAATTTTCCATTATATTCAAGATTTGACTATCTTCACTAATGTCTGAAATAGTAAAGAGAGGCCAAATGTCATTTTCATCATCAATCCATTATTTGTCATCTATTTCTGTTATTGTTCTTGTTGGAGGATATAGAGTGAATATCTTTGTTGAATTCCCATTAGAAATATACATGTCACCAGATCTACAGCTAATGAAAGCATCAGCTGCGGCCAGCCCAGATCTTCCTAATATAAGTGGATGTCCTCCTAGATTCTTCTTGGGCGTTAATATCATAAAATAAACAGGATATTTCCAGGAATAGAAGTACACTGTAATATCTTCTAACATACCATCTGGTTTGATTATAGATCTATCTGCTAATTGCAGTAATGTAGGTGTGTAAAGAATATTAGGAAGCTTGAGTTGTTCCATGGTTTGTTTTCTCATGATGTTTATTGCTGCTCCTAAATCAATCAATGTATTTAGAATTTCAACTCCATTGATATATGTTTTCAAAATTGGATTTCCTGGATCTACATGTTTTTGTATCGCAATTTTTCTCATCATCATGTGTGTTATTTTTCCTACCAAGTGAATTCTTTTTGTTTGTTTTGTTTTTCTTACTGATTTCTTTATGCTCAACTCCTTTATTGTTTTAACTAGGATTATAATCTCCTTAATGGATTGTAACAAAGGAATTTTGATACAAACATTTTTCAATTCATCTACAAAATCATAATTAGGCAACATAATCTGCTTTTCTACCCCTCTATCAACTTGTAATATTTTAGGAAAAGGAGGTGCAGAAGTAGATATTGGTTGCTCAATGATAGGAGTTGAGCTCACTGGTTCTTTCTCTTTTTCATTTTCAGTATTTTGGCTTTGGAGAGATGTTCCTTCAAAACTTTTATTGGGTTGTAGGGAATCTTCCCTAGAATTGTCTTCTTCCTAAATAACTACATAAGGATTTTCCTTTTCTAATATCCTACTAGATCTTAGTTGAACTTCATTGAGATCTAGAGGACTGATCACATAAGTTGGAAATTGTTGTTCTTCCACCATGTAAGTATTCTGATTATTTTTATTGTTGGGGTTTGGTAATGGTTGGGCAGGTAGCTAATTTGGTCTCTGCTGAAATGGTAGTAAGAGTTGAGGATTCTGGTTTTGAAGTTGAGGTTTCTGGTGTTGTTGTGGAATTTTTTGTGGAAATGGTAGTGAAAGTTGAGGGTTCTGATTTTGAAGTTATGGTTGTTGATTTTGTTTTGGAATTTGTGGGGGAGGATAATTCTGATTTGATGGAGGATATTGCTAATATTGAGAAATTATTCCATAAGGACTTTGTATTCCTTGAGCCTAAGGTTGAGATTTAGATCGAGGTTGAGGTTGAGGGCAAGGTTGCTTCCAAGAATTCCAATTTGGTGGGGGCTGAAGATACATTTGATTGTTAAATCCCTGATTTTGTGGCCCCTGCCAGGGACTTCTAGAGACAAAACAAAGAGATTGTATTGAATTTGGAATTGTTTCTTCTTTAAAAACAACCTTAAGACCTGGAATTGAAGGACAACCCATGGTCTCATGGTTTTCGGAACAAATCGCACAAGTCTCTATGATTTTTGCATCCAAAGTGCATTCTTTTAAAGCATGTTTTTTCTACATTTGGGACAAAAAATAACTAAAGCATCAACCTCGGTTTTCTTCTTGTTTTGCAACTTAAGGGTGTCTATTTTGTCACTAAGGCTCCCTAGAATATCTGTTTTGAAGTCATCAAACATATTCCAAATTTATGCCCTACTCACTGATCCACTTGCAGATTTATTCACTCTAACAAGAGAAGGATCTCTTAGACCTTTCCCAGTTTTGGATTTTCCTCTTGAGAGATGAACACATAATTCTCCTATGTCACTTAATGGGAGTTGAGATATGTCTCCCTTCCCCATCATATTAATGATATCTATCTACTCATCTCTAATGGATTTTAATAGAAGAGATTTTAAGGTATCTTCATCTAAATTATCCATCGTTGCTCTTTTCAAGTTATAGTTGAATCTCTCAATTAAATCCTCTAAATTTGCATCCTCTCTGTTCATCATTTTGAATACTTCATCCTTGTGATTGGTAGGCATGCAATAATCCAAATACCTATCCAAAAACACTTTCTTCATGTCATTCCATGTTATAATGGAGTAAGTGACCAACCCCATGAACCACTTCAAAGCAACTGCTTTCAAGATTGAATGAAAAAGCTTAAGCTTTTGAGAGCCTTCTAAGTAATCACAGGTTCTGCACAAGACTTCAAATTCAAATAATAATGTTTTAGGATCCTCATTTTTTAATCCATGGAAATTTGGGAGGACAAAAGGTTAGATATTTTTCATTATGGCATTTGTTTCTTCATTAAATATAGAGAATCCAAAATATTTATCTATTTCCCTATTTCCTTACCTCCTCATTATTTTTTCTACCTCTTCCATTATTTCCTCTACCTCTTCCTCGACCGCCTCCTCCAAATAGTGTGAATTCTCCATCCTCTCCTTCTTCTGCCATTATAGTTTCTTCAAAGTCAGTATAAGGTTCAACCTCCAAGGTTAATTTATCTTCCTCTCCTTCCTCTATTAATTGTATGTGGGAGAGAGGTTCAACTTCTTCTTCCTCACTAGGTATTCTTAATTCTTCAACTAGAATATGCTCCCCTATGGAGGTGAAAACGGCTACTCCTTCTGTTGGAGATCCAAGATGTTCCTCCTCTAGGACTAAATCAGTAGATGAAGTAGGAGATTCTCTTGATTGAATATCTGACCTTAGAAATTTAGGAGTTCTACGACTGGCAGTATGAGCTTGAGATGGATGTGTATCTCTTCTTATTCTTGGTGGAGTAGGTGGTGTTGTAGGAATTGAACTCCTGCCTCTAGCTATAAATCTACCCCTAGAGTATCTTTCTCTATGCATATCATTTTTTTTAATGTAAGAGATAAAGTTACTTAATTACACTTCCCCAACAATGGTTCCAAAATATTTAGTCAATTTAGTGTCCTAAATTGCTTGCATAAATTATCAACTGAGGTTTGTAAGCTAATGAAGTGTAATGCACTATACATGCTTAGTTAACCCTTCTTACTTCATTGTTTTGTATTTTTATATTGTTTTGGGGGTTTCTATTCTTTGATTCCTAATGATGTAAAATCTAAACTATGAGAAATTGAATCTAAACTTCCTAATGGTAAACCAAGAGCTAAAACTAGTCAAAATCTAATTTAAAGGAAGGAAAAATAAAGCATCTGTCCTATCTTGTCATTAACCCTAAGTCATGAATCTAATTTTTAAAATTAAAAAGTGAAGTTGTAATGCGTGTTCAAATAAATACAAAGAATGAAATCAATTGAAGTACTTTTAGTTACTCTAACCTTCAATTTTGAAAGATAGCCTTCTTGAGATGGAATACAAGCAACTTTCTGTACTTTATGATCTAGAGAACGAAATGAAAACATGTAGAAGGTAACTAATTGATTTCAACCATTGTGTGAAGTGAATGTTTAACCATTTAGTTTAGGATGAGTATCAACTTGAAATGGTAATAAAAAACATTCATTAACATAGTGTATTGACAATCTGAACTAGAAAATAAATAACAAAATGGTGAGTAAGCTAGTCAATAGTGCATTCTCATTACTTCAATCTTATTATGTTTAGAAACAAAATCATTTCCTTTCATGAAATGCGTTGGAGAAACAAGTCTGCACGATTGAGTTTTAACATTATGCTATTGATCAAAACCAAAAGAAATAAAACTAAAATAGATCAATCTAAGTTAGAAATACTACTAAAAGAAAATGGTGAAATTAAAACTAAACAAAAAATGAATGGAAAGAAACCCTCCTTCAGTGCAGGGGCCCTCTGCAACTGACTAGGTTGAGCTGCTAACTAATTGAAAATTATATTTTACATGAAAATGGGTCAACACATGATTTTATATTATAGGTAGGAAAGAAGTCCAAAAATATAGAGCTGAAAGTCTGAATTGAATACACCAAATTATTCGAACCCCTCTCAGTTCTGTACAACCAGTATTTAAAAGGAAATAGTCATAACTATCTTTGAGGAAAACTAGCTACAGATGGCCTATACATATTACAATAGGACTGCATAAATGTCTAATCAGCTACAGGTGACTTGAATTCGAGTGAGATGTTTGCAACAAAACCATTAACACAAGTGGTTGATCCGAGTTAATACTGCAGCAAAACTGTCAGATTTATTAATTAACCATAAAAGAGTAGACAAAGAGTCCTATTTCTTCCGAATATCATATGTTTGACTCCACCTTTGACTACGATCTTCAACGTGCTTTCTTATCGATCTGGGCTCAGTGAATAGGATAGAATCCACATGGAGACAATTCTAGAGATTCCCTTATGGCTGGATTCTTCACTTGACACCTGGAATGTACCAGACCATGGCAGTAGCTACGGAATACATATTTAGCTGCAAAATATGTTGCGCTCTATAGCTAATTTGCAAAAAATTATTCAAATACCAAAAACATAAAAATATAACATGTCAATCATTTAATGCCCTCCTTAAGACAAAACTTATCAGTTATCATTGATGGGGATCTGTAATCTTATGGAAAAGCAAGAGAAAGAAGTGAGAAAAGTTGTCAAGGGGAGGGTAATTATGAGGTTTAATAGAGGAGGTGTACCTTCGCTACTTCAGTGGAGGCCTCGGAAGGAGCCACGAACCTATTGTCATAGGCTCGTTTTGGTTGTTTTGAGGTGGTTCATTTATACATCAATCAACTTAAGTCAATTCTACCATTAAAATTCCTTCAGCGCCGACTGATAGAGGCATGTTGCAGGCCATCTTTATTTAAATGTGCCCATAATCATCGTAAAACACCCAATGGACAACTCATCCATATTTCAAAGGCTCTGTGTAGTGTTATCAACATATCACAGGATTTTAACCAGTTGAACAAGTGAACAGGCAGGCTGTTAAATTATTCAAATAGGTGAATCAGTGGGCGATTTCAATTGAGCTTTAGGCCCTCTTTCTTTCAGCCCCTTTTATGAATTTCCCCATAGTAACATAGGTAGATACCACGGGATTTTCCCTAAAGTTCTTAAGGCCTTCAATAAATGCGTGGTGGGCCTTTTTCTTTATAACACAATAAGTCGCTTATCAGCTGATTTCCTAGACCCAAATTTTTTATAAGTCATCGTTTAAAATATAGCACATTTGGAACCCTTCCTCATCGCATCACAATCACTGATAACCCCAAGACCCAACGCCATCGATCACTGATAAACTGTTGACATCATTTCTGATGTCATCACTACCATGTGTCACCCTATGAGTGGTACCATGTGGCACTCGGAAACAACCCTATAAGACCCCTACAAATGCAAAAAATGAGTGAAAGGTGTCCTCGTGCCACGTCATCATCCCTATGTGCAACATCATCGCTGATGTCAGCCGCCACATCAGCTCCGAGGACCAATCCGAAGTTGCCACATGACCCCCTAGAGGAGAGAGAAAAAGGTCGGTTAGGCCTTGGCTTTTCCATGCTTTTCTTTTTTAATGAATTTCTTGGCCCCTCGACAATATTACAATGTATCACAATCGATCCCCCCGCACAGTGTTCAAGACTTAAATCCCATGGATCGACTGATAAACATGGTGCCCTAACTCTCTGATGTTGATATATGATATCGGTGATCGGCAGATCATAGTTTCTACAATTGCGGATGTTCTTTGCCTCTTGATCCCCTCCAATACTGACATGCGATTGCGATGAACTATCCGAAGTATCGATTGCGATTTTTCTTCAACACTTAGCCATTTTTGGGTTTTCTAAGCTTTCTAAAGGGATTCTTCAACATGCCCTAACTTCTAATTCAAGAACCCTTTTTCGAACTTCTATATACCACCGAGAACCCTTTTTTGGACTTTTATATACCACCGGAAAACTCTTTCTAAGCACTACACAATGGAGAGGGACCATTTAAGTTCGGATAACTCCCATGGCTCAAAACTTGGCATTAAATGTCACTGCTTTTGTGTAGATGATGCAATTGAAGGTCGATAAAGTAGTGAGTGACAACAAGGGATATGGACGCTCGCTCGAAGCGAAGCAATGTCATGTAAAGAAGGTCATTTATATTAATGGATGTATTGTTTTTTTTTTAATTTCTATTTGTACCTATTTTGTTACTCATAGAAGGTAACTTTAAAACTAATATTTCCCTGAAAACATCAATTCATGGTTTTAAACACAATTTCTTTCAAGTACTTATCTTCTTAGAACTTATATTTCTTGATCAATTAATGTGGGACCCATGGGAAATGTTTTAATATTTAAAGGCTTCATAGAATTCATCATTTAAACATATTGGTAAATTTAAACTCATTACCTTTTAAGCCAAAGATAACTTCTTCTTCCCCGTGTATCGCGATTGTTGTGGCAAACCAACAACCCCCTATTTTTACTTTAATATCTTCACAATGGGGACCCTCTGTGTAAATTTTGGTCATTTCACTTCCTTCATGCTTTTATTTTGTCAATTTTGTGGGATTTTCATTTTCCTTGATTTTTTGTTTTGATCCCTTCATTGAGTGTGATTTCATTCTAGCTTCCAAACAACTCTAGTTTTGCTAAGTTTGGACTTATGACTTGCAAATGATGCTTATTAAAATTTTCAGTAATTTTCACTACCTGAGCTTAACTATGTACAAATTGTATATTACTTTATTTTTTAAATATAACTATTTTTTATATGTAAAAATAATCACTTAAAATATTTAATTTATTTATTAGATTAATTAGGTTAATTAACTTATTTAACTATATTTGTTTTTTTTTAAGCTTGACATGACTACATTTTTCATTCATGTCCAATTAATATACCACCAAAATCAGACAGAGAAATTGGACCAATGACTTCACAATCAAGAATGCATTAATAAAACACACACATCAACCTCTATCCAAACCAATGTAAATAATTATTTAACTAATTTTACTTAATTAAATTAATTATAATTTAATTTTATTTAATTAATTAGTAAATATTAAATATTTTTTAATTTGATTTAATTTTTTTATTTTTAACTAATCTCCAAAACCATCGAGTTCAAAAAACATTGTATATGTGTTAACCATACAACAAAATGTAGATATAATATATCATATTATATACCATTAAAACATATTTATATAAAAATAAATAAATGCACGGAACCCGAAAAAGAGCTAAATTCTAATTCTCTCTAGGCTCCCCTTCCTCCTCGGCTTCCGAGCTCTTCCCTCTCCTCTGGTTACTCCTTATCACTCTCGTATCCTCCTCCTCCCTCACCTCATTCTAAACCCCATCTTCCCTCCATTAAATACTCTGAGGACTCTTAATGAGATCTCCCAAAAGCCAACATATGTATTTTTAATAGTTTATTAAATATTGTTTTCTAAGTATTTAAATTAAATTCTTTTAAATATAAATTACTTTTATTATTTCATGTAATGTAATTTAATTTTTTTATATTTTTATTATTATATTTATATTTTTTAGATTATACATTAATTTCATTTCATTTTAATATTATATAATTATTAATTTATTTATTTAATAAGTATTTAAATTTAATTTTGTAAAATTAGAATTTTATTTATAATTTATATATAGTTATAATATATTAAATTTTGTTCGATATGTATTTTAGTAATTGACATTTTGATATTGTCAATTTGGAAGACTTTTATCTTGCGTTCTTATTTGGGTGAAAATGAGGCCCAGGATAACCTGTTAGAAATCTGAAGCCATGGAGAATATTTTGGGAGTGGTTTCATGACCATATTTGGTCATTAATTGTGTCTAAAAATTAATAGAAAATTGAGCTTCGAATTTGCACCCAAAAAAGTCAATTTCTAATTTTGTTTTGGGAGAATTTTGTTGGTTGAAGGTTTTGGGTATAGAAATTTCATTCGAGTTTGTCCTCTTAGGCCAAAGATATGATTATAGGGATCAATGGGAAACTCATATTTATTATCTTTTTATTTATTTGGCTTGAGAGTTTGTTTTCCCAAATTTTCGTATTTTTATTTTAATGTGCAAAATTAATTTGTTTGATTCTAACTTGTATTGGTTTTGATAAGATATCCACTGGAGAGGATGAAGCTACAACATCTTGGGGCAATGAGGTTGCACCAAAATATGATAAAAAGAGAAATGAAAACTTCAAACTTGATGGATCGGAACTAGCTTCAACAGCTCTCCAACTCCAGACCCTCTTTTCAAATTATAAATAATAATTCTAAAAATGAGGAAAGGGTTCCTCTTTGTTGCAACTTTGATACTCTAAGCACTTTTGTATACATCAGGACGAAAACTCATATTTGAGGATATTGGTGGTATTATTCCAGAATTGAATCTTTGTTAGATAGGTAGAGTTTACACTTTTATAATTCTTCTTCCTACTAGCAGGGTTGATTATTTTCAAAAGATTGTTAGAGATTCATAGAGAAAAGGAATAAAATCTTATTTATTCTACTTCCATATACTTGCATTATTCAATGCAATTCATATTCATTCATATGTGTATTTGTGTTAATTGTTCCTTATTCAACACTTTTGTTAGATACAAGAATGATTGTGTGCAAGATCAAAAATACGATCTTGTAATATCATTGATCTATTATAGATTTTCTTATTTGCTCTCGCCTCAAATCAAATTTTTGAGTAACTAGTTACTCAAAAATTTGTCATCTTAATTTGATTTATTTTCCATTAGATTGAAATGTATACTTATACATTATAATGGCATATGTTTCATTGTTATAATCTCTAAAACAAAGCATGCATGGAACTCATAATATCAAATGTTAGAACCTTTTCAACAACTAGGCATTCATCATTAAAAGTATGTTGAATCCCCAAGTTGTTTAATGTCTTGCATTTGGTATTTGAGAGTTATCTCTAGATATCGAGTTAGGTTAGCTTCCTTTAGTTTTTAAATTTTTGCATTGCATTTAGATTAGATTTAGAGTTAGATAAATTAATTTCATGCTTAGAAGTCCCCTTAGGGAACACTTTATGTGTGACTTGGTTGACCTCTAAATTTAGCTTGAGGGTTTCTTTCTTGCAAGCTAGCAGTAGGAGAGTAATTATGTTATATCTCTTATTATTGGTAAGAAATACAAATACCACAAGTTAGTGAGGAGAGAGAGGGGGGTAATTGGACCCAATAAAACTAGTCGAAGCCATCATTTAAATGGATAAGAGTATGAAGTGGGACTCTCACTGAATGGTGTTGCCAAATGTTAATGAGGTCAGTTTTGACCATGAACATGGAGAAAGCCAAACAAAGGGGGAATTTCAAGGATTTATGTTGACTAGAACAATGGGAATTTCTCATCTTTTATTTGAAGATGATATTCTTGTTTTTTGTAATGGTAGTCCCTAAGAGGTGGAGCTGTTGAAGGGCATTTTATCATTATTTTTGAAAGCAATAGGTATTTTAATCAATTATTAGAAATAATTTCTTCTTGTTTCCAATCTTAGGGATGTTGAGCTTCAATAAATTTTAGATCTCCTTCCAATGGTCACTTTTAGGATGGATGATGGTGTCAAACATCTAGTTTTTCATTTGGAACCTAATACCTATCATATCATGAAACAGTAGTGGTTGATTTTCAAAAGTAATGAAGCATATTAAAATTTTGAGTGGTATATGGTTATCTAGGATTGGGAATTTGGTTCTAATCAAATAATTCCTTTAACCAATTCTTGTATATTGGTCTTCATTGGCTTGGATCCTAAAAGGTGTTCTAGAGTGTATTACATGTATATGCTATAAATTCATGTGGTATTGATCTAAAGATCAGGTCGTCCTTTCTTGGGTTGGTTGGGAAAACATTACTTGACCAAATTATCTGGGTGATTGGGGTCTCAAGAATATATTTATGTTTTCCCATGCTCTGGTTACAAAACGTGGATGGCGCTTTTTAATCACATAAAATTTTTGGACTTTTGTTGTTAGTGAAAGAATATTTATCCCCTTTCCATGGAAGGTTGGGTTCACAAATATGATAAGCCTTGAGGCAATATCTCAATTATCTAATGATATATTTTAAATGTTTTTGAAATCATTTGAAGGGGTCTTGCATGGAAAATTGGCTTGGCTATCATGGTTCATATTATTCAAGATCGATGGTGAAGTTGTGGTCATGATCAACTCCGTCCTCCTCCCTTAATTTATTTTCTTAGGAAAACAAGTTCTCCATGTTGGCTCACATTGAACATCTAACTTCTACCTCCAATTGGAGGTAGGGATGGAAATTTTCCTCTGAATTGGACATCTAATGTTTTTATGGATTTGTGGAACAATTATATAAGGGATTTGCATGTGGGACACATTTCATTATTAGATAAGGATGATGAATTAGTGTGGAATGTGTATTTGATTGGCATATAATATTTAAAGGAAGACTATGTATTCATTATTTACAAACACTTTCTTGTTGGTCCTAAATGGTGATGGAAAATCGCCTGGAAATATTAATGCCATCCTAAAGCTAAAATCCTCATGTGGTGCATCATTAATAATAAAGTTCCTACATGGGATTTTATTCGAAAGAATTTTTCTGATGGTCCTGGTTGGTCTGCCCTCTACCAGACTAACAATAAATCTATTTCGCATCTATTTCTATCTTGTTCTTTCTTCTAAAAAATGTGGACTTACTATAGATCTATTGAGAATTAGATAGGTCACTCGAGAGATAAATAAATTAAAGAATCCTAAAAACTTTGCCTATCCTTATGCTTCTTCTTGCATCCTCAAATCCCTCCCTCTGATTATTTGCTGTGGGGTATGTATTTCCCACAATCACATCATCTTCAGAGATGAGGTTTCCTCACTAAAAGTTATTTTGGCTGAGGTAATTACTATCCTTAGTCATTAACCACATGAAAAATATGTTCATAAGGTTTGGGAAATAGAAGTTTGACGTCATGATCGGTCAATTCCACAGGCCTATTTTGATGGAGCCTCTTCCAAATCTAATGAAAAGTGTGGGGTTGGTTTTTCTTTCACATTTTTTACTCACTTTACTTTCATGTTTCCTTGGGTATTAGTCTAGGCTCAAACAATAGTTTTGAACCCTTGTCTTTTAGAAATCTCCCTACATTACTTATTGAGAAGGAAAATGTTACTCATATATAGGTTTTTGGTGATTCTTTTCTTGTGGTTAACTATACAAACTGTATTTACTATTGTAGAAATTCATATTCTCCTCTTATTATGGATGATTCTCTACAACTTAAAAACTCATTTTTCACTTTTACATGCCATCATATATACAAGAAGCACAATCAACATGTAGAGAAATTATCAAAATTTACCTTAGATCTTGAATGAGGTCATTGACATATTTCTAAGGACCATGCGGGTACCGACTTCTCTTATTCTTGCAGGCCATTTCTAAATCCTATTTCCCAACATCTTATGGATCTTCATCATCTGATCTGCTCAAAATATTGTCAATTCTTTATTTAGTGTTTATTCTAATTCCCATTTTTACTACCTGCTAAGATGTTCTATGTATATTTTTTATCATAGATATTTTTTTTGTTTATTATATTTACTATAGACCTTTGTTATTAGGTTCAAAGTCATATAGATAACTCTTACAACTAGATGTATACATTTTGTACCATACATATTTCTACTTCAATATGCATAGACACATGGTATTTCTACCAAATATAATTTTTATTCTCATAATAGAAATTGATTTTTTTCTTGGGAAAAGAAACATAGTTAAAAAAAAATAAAAAAATTCAACCATTATCACATGAAAACAAAAAAAACATTAACCCATTATTTTAGTAACTTAAAAATTGAAAATGATGCAATATTGAGGTCTTTAATAATCTTTATATGAGACTTAAGGTGTATAATAAACTCCTCACAATTATCACTAGACACATCCCTAGACACCATTGTTTCTTCTATTGCAAATGTTGAATGCTAATTAAAGAAACATATCATATTATAAGGATAGAAAGTAAGAATATCATAGGAGAATTCTTGATGAAAAACATGTTAGAGACCTCAAAATTTCAAAAAAATGGTTGATGATATTATTTATGAGCTAAGAACTAGATTACAACCACGAATGAAAAGGAAGTTAGAGACTTCTACATTTTAAAACAATAGTTGATGATATTATTTATGTCCTAATAACTGGAATACAACTACAAGCCACAATGAGGAAAATTTATATGTAATAGTGCATCTAACAACCATTTTTATCCAATTGCATGGATATGAAATTTATGGTATATTGAACACATCATTGTAATACTAGGGAAGTGGCCTTGTATTTATTTAGAAATTATAGGTGGGGTTTATTTTAAGTCACCCTTTCAAGTACTTTGACATTGGTGATTTCATGGGAGTGGGGCATTGATACACATCTACTAGACAAAATGATAAGCATGATGAATTGTTAAGTGCTTGTACTATAGGTGGAGGTTTAGCCTCTATTTCCACCATCCTCTGATAGCAAAAAACATGAACTAGACTCATACATACACATCCATCTCGACCGAAATCCTAGAGTATAAAAAAATATTATATCACTATACTAGGAGGGACCTTCAGTTTATGTTACTAGAGGGGTTGGGACTTCAGTGCCTACAACAGATTCAATATAGGAGACATATAATACTTCATGTGACCCTCATAGATGCTTGACCTATGAGAAAACTTATTATGAGCTAATGGAGTCTACAAGAGATGATAATTTCATGGCAGAGGATGGTGCCCTAGTGATCTTATATGTGCATGTGCCTATATAAACACACAAACACACACACATGCACACATATTATCTATCTATCTATCTATTTATCTATCTATCTATCTATCTATCTATCTATCTATATATATATATATATATATATATATATATATATATAATTATATATATATATATATTATATATTATATATATTATATATATATTATCCACACACACACACACACACATCTTAGAGAGAGAGAGGGAGATATTTCTTGTGCTTTTTTTTCATATGTCTAATTATGTGATATTTGTATTTTGTATGCTTAAATAGTGGCCATCGACACCTACAGATGCATCAATAGTAAATTATGTGACTAATGAAATTTCCATGACATCCTATCCATTCCATGTACTGCACACATAGTTATGAATTGAAATTATCCCTCCTAAAAACGTTTGTCATATGTTTTTAGGCTATGTTCTAAATGATTTTAGTGTTAACATGCTTGTGTTGCATAATGAATGCTAAATTGATATTTCTTAGCTAAGTCTGCACTTCCACTTTGTTTCAATATTTATATTATGAGGTATAATTGTGGCCTTCATTTAATTTTTCGATAGTTCCTCAGAAGGGTTTATCTATAGGTTCAATCTATATATTTTCCTATTGTATGTCTTTTTAGGTGCACCAATAGCGTCAGTCTAGTTCACCAATATAGAATTTTCCATTAGAATAATGGATTTTATACACACCTGTAAATTTCCTAAGATCTAGTGATTCCTTCATTGACTCTACCAAGATTCTAATGGTGTCCATGGGATTTAAGGATATCGTAATGTTTTTTTTTCTTAGTATTTGGCCAATTTGATTTATGCTACCTTTGATATATGCAAATGTGACTTTTGCGGTATCTACCTTTCTATGTAAGTGTCCTATGTTTGTCACATTATGGATTTCCTTTCCATTATACCAATCATTGTAACCATTCATTCAAAATACCAATGCAAACTTATCTCACTTATGGTTCAAGTACTTTTCATTTCCAACTCTTGTGGCCCTTTGGTGATGATCTGAATGATGCCTACCTTTCAAGTTGGGTGGTGTTGATATTCTCATGAAGGTATTTGTCTATGTGAGACTTCCACTTGTAGACTTGATACCTAAGTCTCCCATCATCCAATTTACTAATGAGAATTCCACAAGTTGAAGTTGGTTTTCCATTTTCAATTCGATGGTGAATTTGAAGAACTATGAGAGACTATTGATTTGCTTGAAGAAATCTTCAATATCCTCTCTGGAATATCATAATTTGGTGAATATATTATCCACTTATTATTTCCGTAGTGCTAGGTGTGTGGAAAGGAGTTTAAAGCCCTTATTTCAAATTTATCCATGTAGATGTTTGCAACTACCAGTGATAGTGGAGTGCTTATTGCTACACCATGAATTTTCTCATTGGTATTTCTTTTGTAGTTAAACTATGTTATCTTCAGGAATATATTCTAAAATTTACCAGTTTCAATGTTAGTAGTATATTCTATGAGATTAATAGAATGGTATGATAAGACCTTTGTGTAGAAGGAGACAATGTTAATACTTAGTAGAATTTCATTATGTTTTACATTTTTTATTTTCATAAATTTACAAAGGATGTTGAGTTCTTTCAAAAAGATACTATATTTCCATAGTGGAGGATGAATAACTTAGAAATAAATATTTCTAAAGAGTGGTCCATAGTTTCTATTATGTTTGTAGGAAATATTAAGGTGACACAATCTTTATGAATTTTCAGTGCATTATATATCCAAGGCATGATAGTAGTGTTTGGAGTGACCTTCTTCTTAGCTGAGCCATCAAGGGATGACACCGTGATCACTATGGACTCTACACACATTAGTTTTCTATGTGTTTTTTATCAATTTCTCTATAGATGCTACATGTTACATGCTCCATTAACTTGTTATGGTAATATTCATCCACTATGTTAGCATAAATCCAATTATTATCCTTAATTAATTTAATTCATTAATAATATCTCAAATACTATAGATGTTTTATTTCATCCTTAGAGGAATTTCCTATCAAATGTTTAGTGGATCTTACTACCACTTATTCCTATTTAATAACTTCAACATTTTATAGTTTATTATATATGAGGGAGGATTCAATTTGTATTTCAACACTTCAACATGTATCTTCTTTGGTTAATATATAGTAATACCAATGATTTTATACTATTCTTCTTTTGTCGTAGAAGTTCAAGTTGAGTTTGTATTGCTATTAAACTAATTTCATAAGATCACCACCATTTCATCTCATATAATTTTTCAATTAAAGTTGAGATTAACATATTGAAACATAGGCTCATTCACTTATTGAGAAGATGTTTATCTTTTGCAAAGTTGGGTGTGATATCACTATTGACACATTCTTTGAAGAAGTATAGATCTATTATTAATTCTCCCTCCTTGTTATCAACCTCTTAATCAACATTAAATTTTCAATTTTTTTCCTTTCCATCATGGGATTCAACCATTGAATACTAGGAATTCATTATCACAAGTGTAATATTAAATAAAAGAGTAACCTTGTATTTATCTTTCTAAACCCAACATTTCACAATTCAAAATATTAGTTCATATTTGGGGGACTGACTTGTGTTTTTTTATAAACATACCATTATGGTTATCTTCTTTCAAGAAATCCTAAAATATGATGATAATTTTTCATACACTCTTTTTTAAGAGGGGATCTAGAAATGTATGATACACATGTGTAAGAAGATAGTTATTGTGTTTCTACATGATATTTGTAAGTAATAAAATATAAATGTACCATGTATCTATAGATTATTGTTTTACAGAGTGATGAACCATGTACACCTAGAATGGATATATCACCACATTCTTAGGTATCATGTCTTGAGTCAAATTTTGTTTTAATATGAAATTCATTATCTTATTGTAGTTCACTTTAATGTTTATAAGCCAATAATAATATCTTCAATCTGTATGTTGGCTAGCTTTTTATTTGTTAGGTCACCACTACTAAAATTTTACCAACCACCAATAAGCCAATTAAACACTTCATTTGTCCTAGGCTATAGGGAAAGTTCATTCCTTCACCATCCCATCTATCTCTTGCAATACCATTTTCACCCATTAGGGTACTTCCACTAGTGGTACAACCTATGGGACTTTATCATTACTCAACCCCACCACCTTTGGCTTCTCATCCATTCACAATAATTGCACCCTTATTCCACCAACTAGCCTAGCTTGTTAAACAACCCTTTATTTCATCCATTATGGATGCACCCGTTCTCCTTCATGCATCCCCGTTTCCATTATCCAATGTGGATACCATAGTAGAGGCCATAGTAGATGTCACCTTACATGAGCTTGTAAATATAAGTGCTCCATATACTATGTAAGCTCTATCATTTCTTGGGTTATTTATGGTGATATAATTCATCAGTGAATGCTTTATGTACCATGAATGGAATTCATTATAGGAACGTTTGACTAAATTTCATACTTTTATTCTTTTAATTTTCGTAGAGTGTCATAGCAAAGGTATTAGGGTCAGGCAAGAGGGAAGAACCCTCATGAAAAAAATATATTTGATAATGGTTATTCTTGGCTTGATTTATAAGGTATCAATCTATAATTTTTTTAATCCATTAGTATAATCTTTTTATAATAATTTTCTCTTTTTTTCGAATCTATATAAAAATGAACCATGAGAATTCACGAAACTACTCAAGTTCGGAATTCGAGTAAAAGGAGGAAGATTGATTTCCATGATGCATGTAATAGTAGTGAAGCTCAAAGTACCCAATGAGTGACCAAAGAGTGGAATTTTGTATCTAGGTAATCATATGTCATTCTTCCATATTTGGGAAAGAGGTGCCATTCTATATGTTGATACCATGTGACATTTTATAAAAATTGTAAGCTTGAGTTGATTTTTAATATACGTATGTGTGTGTGTGTGTGTGTGTGTGTGTGTGTGTGTGTGAATGTATTTATTTTATTATTTGATGTTGATGAATGATGATGATGATGATGTGTGAATCAAAAAATCATTTACATATTGGGTACACCAATGAACTACATGAAATATGACAATTAATGTGGTTAAGGCTTCATGTTCCTTGTAATTTTGAATTTTTTTTCATATGCATTAATATTCGCATAAAATTTCCTTTTGAACCCCCATTTATAAGACTATAAAACTCCATTTAATGTTGGAAAATTGCATCACATAAACATGGTGAAACCAATAAAAAATAAATAAATATATGATGCTTAGCATGCCTATAAAATATTAGAAACATTGAGAGGGGGTAAATCATTATTTATTTCCAATTAGTTAATTTTAATCTTTGGAGCATTAATAATCATTAACATGAGATAAATATAAATAATCATCAATAGTAAACAACACCATTAAATAGTGCACAATAATCAAGAGAGTAGACATAGATAGTTTTAGGTGGAAAACCCCCTCTCGGTAAACAACCACCAAATTATTCTTAATATTTGTCTAGAAAATAATTATATTATTTTTTCAGCTCCAACTAAAGCAGGTTCCAGCCCATTGGTTTAAAGGCTCCAACCTGTAGGATTTTGCAACAATTTCTTTCCCAACTGTAATTGGGAGGATGTTGTAATGTCCTGGATCTCAATCTCCAACCTTGCAAAAGCTCCAATACCCTATGTACCAATTTCAATTGGATGGACAGTCCAATGCCATGTGTAGGCTAAACCCTATCTTGGAACCACCTTTCCACTATGAAGTGTTCTCAAGATCCAACCTAAAGGTGAATCCAATCACCTGCCTCACACCACCCTACCACCTTAATCAACGGGTAAACCATGTTTCACAATTTTCACAATGGACCCCCCTACATATGGCATAGGGAGGACGATAAGTTGAATTAGACTCAAAGAAAGTGCAGGAAAGAAGCCTCTTTTAAAAAATCCCATAGGCGCTATGAAATAATTTTGTAATGCTTCCAAAAACTTTATTTTCAAGATTTAGGAAGGCACAATGATTCAGTCCTCTGTAGGATCAATTCCTCCATGGTCTAGCTTGATTCATAAGTAAACAAAAAATGTTCTCTTTCAGCCTCTCATCGTCCTACAATCACCTTGCTCAATTTGATGGTCTAAATTTCAGGTGAAAGAACGAATTCTATCTGGAAAAATAGAGGCACTGCAAAATAGTTCAAAGGTCATGATAAAAGGGCACAGATAACAACAATTGATCAAAAATCAAATGTTTACAAGCATATAACACTACAGGTTTTGTTAACACGAATTATGGAACTTAAGTAAGTGTGTACACAACTTGAAAATAGAGATAATAATACATATTTATGAACAAATTTATGAGAAATATGTTGCACACAACCTTTTTTTTCATTTGTTTCACATGTATAGACTCGAAGGAAAGAGAAGCGCTTTCTTCCTCCTCATTCGATGCCTCCTTTTATTCACAATCTTAAAGAAATTACTCATTTCTCCTTCCCTCCAAATGAGGGAAGTCGAAAAGACAACCAGTGGGTTGGAAAATAACTCCCTAACTCAAACTCTTTGACTTACTCTAATTTGGAATTTAAATTATGCATTTAGAATTCTAACAAGAAAATTGGTTTATTAGCTCAACATGTGACCAATCCACCACATTTCCAAGCTTCTCTCTATTTCTTCATCATGAAATTAGTCTAATGCTTCCACATCAAACTCGCTAGGAAGAAACAAACTCATGGGCTTAATCAGGTGCTAAAAAGATAGATCAAAACTCAAAGTTGTTAGATCAGTGTGGAACCTGAACAACCACATAGTGCTCATCATCCTAAATCAGGTGCAACTCATTTCATGCGAAACATACACAATATGCTCGTAAAATCATGTTCTCTTTACTTTCCCAAACATGATTTTTTTTGTAAAAAATTAACAGCCCAGTTAGCAGTTCGTACTGTTGACGTGGCACTAACTGTGTAGATCTGTGTGGTAGTTTGACTAGTCATTAGGCTCCTCTAGTGAATGTTAGGATGACAAGTGACATTTTGTTATTGGTTGTAATTCGACGTTTTTGATTGGTTGTATTGGTGACCAACCACAGGCTGAAACATGGCCCAAGAAGAGGATACCATGTGGTAGCTTGAGGGCCACCAAAATATTGAGTTAAAGTCTAGGTAGCAGCAGTAGAGGTCAAACCAGCAACCTCACAACACAAGTCCAAAGCCTCCACCAATACACCATGCAATTATTTCTTAACTATATATGAACTCAGGTTATATTTAAAAATGACATGCGCGCCATTTCAGAGGAGGGGCAAGCCCATGGGGAGAGGCCCTTCGTCATTCCACCACCATACAACCACCGACTGGAGGGGAGTGCGGGTCCAACTGATGGGGGTGGGCCATTGGCCTTAGCCTCGGGCAGGTGGTGTCGATGTGGCCCAAATTTTTTAGACTTAAGGCCTTAGAGGCCGAATTAAGGTGCCCACAAAATGCACTAGATTTTGGGAAAAATTGTGTTCCTTTAGCACAATTTGGTGCGAAATTGTGAGTTAGGTGATGGATTTTGGGGACTTTGTAGAGTGAATAATAAGCAAACTTTGGGAAAATCATAACTTGATGAGGTTTTTACCAAATCATGAGGAAAAAGAGGCTACATAGGAATTTTTGGGAATTCTAGAGCCATTGGAATAGGTTTTAGAGATTTCTAAGCATTGTAAAATGATGTATTCACACCTTTGAGCATAATAGAGAGGGCCAAGCCATTGGAAGCTGTACCAAGGAGTCGTAGCCTAGGAGGGGTGAACTCCTTCATCATGTGCTATTGTGATATTGTTTATGGTGATGTTTATGTCTATTATATGTTGTTGTTCAGTCATTTTTTATGTTAATTTGCACCAAAACATTACATAAAAGCACTCAAAAACTAATGTTTAAACTTGCAATTAACCTCATGAATCCTTAAGAATATTTATCATAATCAGAGAATAAATTTAGTACAACAAACTAATTATCCCAATTAGATCATGTTTGGTATCAGAGCTCTTGGTTTTATTTGTGCGAGAAGGATTTAACTGTTTGCAAGTGAATGTCATGCTTACAAGGTTGAAGCTCAAGAGATGAGAAGGGAAGGTGGGTGAAAGTCTTGAAGTTGGGTCAAGGAGGACGAGTGCAAGGTTACCACAGTCTCCACCACCAGTTCTTCATTAAGTTGCAGTTGAAGCTTCAGTGAGCATGTCTCATGAAGGAGATCTTACAAACATCATAAAGGATGAGGAGGTCTTTAGGAAGGTTTTGTTTGACATGATAGAGATGGTGAAGGTCCTCCATGAAGAGAGGAATATAGACTTCAGGGTGAAAGCTCCAAACCTCCCAAAGGAGAAGGTTCTTCAGGAGGAAGAGGTAATGGAAATGGAGGTAAATTTCCACCCTCTCCACAATCACCATATTCTTCTTTAACTTCCGAAGCATCTTCATCCTCTTCCACTAATACAAGCCTTACTCATATTCATCAACATACCTTAAAATAAATTGTTAAATCACCCGTGTTAAACTTGATATTAAATTTGAACTACCCATCTATAATGGTGAAGTAAATGCAAAGAAGCTTGACAATTGGGTTCGTTAGTTGGAGGTTTATTGTAGAATTCAAAACATTCAAGAGGATGACATAAAGATTCAGTTAGCTTCCTTGAGGATGGAGGGTGTAACACTAGTATGGTGGGAACCAAAGACACAAGAAGAGATAAAAAAAAATAGTAAGATCTCAATTTATTGGTTTGATTGCATTGCTGCAATTAAAAGACAATTCTACCCTCTAGCATTGACCCAGGAGGATCTCTAGACACCAGTGGCATGGAAAAGGCTCAAAATTCAAAGAGGAAGAAAGGCAATGAAATTGACATCAGATCAAAGTGCTCATCGTCCTGATTCCAACAGTGAGAACGACACTCTAATCCAGGTCAGGATGAAGGAGATAGAGGTAGTCAAAGTTGAGTTAACTTTTGATGACTGGGCAGGATTAATGAAGGCATAATTTGAACTTTTCTGGTAGATAGAATCCAACCAACTCATGCCAGATTCTGAGCGAAATCATTGCCTTTTTAAAAAGACCCCTTCAGTAGAAACTAGAATTGTTATTAACAAAAAAAATATAAGCAAAGGGGGTGGTGGGCCACTAACCCCGCCACCCAAATCATAACTGGATATCAAAGTAAAAAAACATATGTGGTGGAGGGGTAGGCCATGCCCCCCGCCACTCCCATGGAACCACTATGACACTCACGGAATGAGCCACAAACAACCCACGACAATTGTAATTAAATGTGGGTGGTCGGTCGATCCTTGGGGCATGAACCCAACCATGCCAAAAAGGGAAGCACAACAGCCATGACAGCGGAGGTATGGTGGGCAAGCCCAACCCAACCAATTTTTATTTAAAAAAAAAATATTTTGTTATGTAAAAAGGAGGAGGTGAGGTTTGACCGCCCAACCTCCTCCATATTAACCAGACCCCTAAACCAATTCAGCTAACCACCACTTGGGAAAATCCATCGGCCAAGTTTTATTTAAACACAGTTTGTCAGTGTGCCCATGGGAGAGGAGGCAATGCACGTAGTTTGAGGCAGAATTCTGCAGGAGGGTCGAACTTTCACTTTGTCAAAATTTGACAAATTCTATATGGTTTCAGCACTTCTCAACACCATGAATGCAATGGTTCTATCTGTTTCTCCATCATAGTTTTGCATTTTTCGGCCATTTTTTAGTATGGAGGTATAAAACTCATTTTTTGGAAATGATGCTTGTACTCTTCTTTCTCATACCACTTAATGAATGAAGGCCTCCCCATTGATCGAGTAAGGCCCAGAGACACAGTCCAAGTCAAAAGAGCTCCGTTATCAAGTCTTGTTGTCTTCTTTCATGCTTTCTCCTCTTCTCTCATGTGCACATTAACTTTTCTATGTTAAGCTACAATTTATGCATGTAATTTTTTAACACATCTATAAGCAAAAGATTTTGGATCAAGTGGTACCAGAGTAGGTCTTTTTTTAGATGTGAATTGCATATTTGTATGCCCACGAGAAATAGGCTATGAAGAGGCAAAGGGAAACTAAAGTATTTCGATCCCGAAGTGGGGCGTGCACACTAAAGGAGAAACATGGCAGATGAAGAGGCTAATCATGAAGAGGATCACAATTTCCGCAAAACCTTCTATACAATGGCAGAGAATGTTGGTCAGTTGCTTTCAAGGCTGGAGAAAGAAGAAGAGAGAAATCTAGAAGAACAAGGTTCAGTGCATGGAAATGGGGGAGAAGAACACCCTCCTTCTCCTTCCATGAGTGAAATTTATTCTCCCTCTCATCACCATCATCATAGAAATTCAAGGGATGCATCTAAGAAACCTTTCTTTAAATTAGATGTCAAATTTGATATTCCCATGTTTAGTGGTGAAAGTAATGCAAAAAAGCTTAATAACTAGATTGGTCAGATTGAAATCTACTACAGGATTCAATAGATCGAAGAGAATGAGGAAAAGATTCAACTAGCCTCTCTTCGGCTCAGTAGCATCACTCTCGTTTAGTGCGAGAGAAAATTTAAAGCAGTAAGAGTGTGGGTAGTCTTATTTCCTCATGGCCTAGTTTCATTTCTGCATTAAAGGAACAATTTTATCCCTTCGTTTACAAACAAAAAGCCTTAATGGATTGGCAATACATAAGGCAAGGCAAAGGTTAGGATGTTCAAAGCTTTACAGAGGAATTTAGAAAACAAGCACTTAATTTCAGCATTGCACTTGACTGACCTGAAGTAGTAACTAAGTATATTGGATCATTACATAGTTACCTTAGAGATTCATTATTATTGTTTGAACCAACTACTATTGACTCGACCAATGTAAAGGCCATTCATCTTGAGAATAAGGGAAGAAATTAAAGAGATGATCATTTCAAGGGACCACCTTTAAAGCCTCCAAATGGAAAACCCAAAGTGAAAGGAAAAGGAAAGGAGAAGAGGAAAGCATCAACCAAGAAAGGTGAAGGAGAAATACCTTATTGCACTCACTACAAAAAGGAAGGTCATGATGATGATCATTGTTGGAAACAGTACCCGGAAAAGTGATGAAAGAAGTATGGAGGAAAAGGAAAGTACAAGACAGTGGCAACTGTGTAGCAAGACCTTGGATTTGATTCTGGAGATGAAGCATTGATTACAGCAACAAGAACAAAAGGTACTCTTACACCTCATGTTAATTCTAAATCACATGAAGGCACTAGTTCAATAGATGAGTCTCTTCCTAATGAATGAAAGAGAATTGAGCTATTTCATATTAGAGTTATCATAAATCATACAAAAGTGGAAACTCTATTTGATATGGGATCCCAAGAAAACTTAATTTCAAAGTCCTCGGTAAAGAAACTAGGCTTGGAAACCAAACCACATCCAAAACCTTACCCACTTGGATGGATACATGATAAAGCAAAACTGAATGTAACTAAGCAATGCAAGGTTAAATTTGTGATCTCTTCTAAGTTAGTGGATGAGGTAAAAATTGACGTAATACCATTGGATATCTATGGCATGGTGTTAGGGAGTCCATATCTATATGATAGAAAGGACATCTTCTTCCGTCATGAAAACAAATACCAAATCACAAAAGATGGGGTATAATATATTGTAAGTGCTCATCAAACCAAAATCGATGCCAAACTTATAAGTACAGGACAAATGAAGAGGTTGGTGAATTCCAGTAAGGGTTGCATGCTTATGGTTGTAATGGGAAAAGATGCAGAATTATCCGATGCTTTTCAGAGTTGTGATCATGTGCATAAAAAGGAATTATGTGAATTAATTTCTAAGTATGATGAGATGTTTCAGGAACCAAGGGGACTACCTCTAAAGAGGGAAATCCAACATGAGATCGATTTGCAGAATGACACTCCTTTACTGAATATTGGCATGTACAGGATGTCGACCATTGAGATGGAGGAGATCAAAAAGTAGGTGCAGGAACTATTGAACCAAGGGGTCATCAGATTGAGCACTTCTCCATGCAGCTCACTGATTGTCTTAGTGCCAAAGAAATATGGCACATGGAGAATGTGCGTCGACTATCGAGCACTAAACAAAATCATGGTGAAAAATTGATACCCTCTTCCCCGAATTGATGACTTATTAGATCACTTAAAGAATGTTATATATTTCAACAAATTGGATTTGCATAGTGGTTATCACTAGGTCCGAATTGCAGAGCAGAATGTCTGGAAAATGCTTTCAAGACCAAATAGGGGTTGTTTGAATGGATGGTGATGCCATTTAGACTTTGCAACACTCCAGCCACTTTCATGAGGTTCATGAATGATCTCTTTAGGCCTTTCATCGATGAATTTGTTCTTTTATATATAGATGATATTCTTATCTTTAGTAAAATTTGGAATGAACATGTATGCCATGTGAAGAAAGTGCTTGATGTATTGAAAAACAAAAAGCTCTATGTAAAATTGTTAAAGTGTGAGTTTGGAAAAACCTCTTTGGTTTACCTAGGTCATATTGTTGGTCATGGTCAGCTAAAATTTGATCCTTCTAAAGATGAAGCGATTTTAAATTGGCCTAAGCCTACTAGTGTCACTGAGGTTCGCATCTTTTTTGGTGTAGTACATTATTGGAGAAGATTTATTGCCAATTTCTCTATTATTGCAGCACATTTACATGCATTGACAAGTGTAAAGAAAGTATTTCAATGGGGAGGAAAGGAGAAAAAGTCCTTCGAAACATTGAAAGAAAATATTAGCACCACACCAGTCTTGGCCTTACCAGATCTCCAACAACCATTCGAGATCAAGACAGATGGCAACAGATATTCCATGGGAGCTGTATCAATGCAAGAAAAGAAGTCAATATGTTAGCATTTAGAGAATCTCTCTCACACAGTGATAAACTATCCCACTTATGAAAAGGATTTATATGCCTTGGTCTCAAGTGTGAAATAGTGGAAACACTACCTGATCAGCAAGGAGACCATCATTCATACGGATCATCAGCCCTTGCAGTGTCTTCAGTCACAAACCAAGTTGCAACAATCTCGTCATTTCAGGTGGATGGGTTTTCTTCAGAAGTTTCATATAGTAATAAAGTATAAGAAGGGCACTAGCAACAAAGTGGACGATATGCTATCTCACTCTCCTATTTGTTCTTTTGTTATTTTACATAATGCTTCATTACCTTTTGAAAGTTATGCTAAACAATATCCTAATGATGATGACTTTAAGGAGATTTATGCAAAACTAACCCATGGTTCACAGGTGGACAACTATCACTTGCAGGGGAAACTGTTGTATCACCTTGGTAAATTCTGCATACCCATAGTAGAAAGGGTACATGTAATCTGGGAGGCCAACACCTCCCTTGTGTCTAGTCATTTTGGTATTGAAAAAGCTTTGTGTCATGTACAAAGATTTTTTTTGGCCTCATATGAATAACATTATGACTCGCTATGTAAAGGGATGTGTGATGTGTTCTGTTTCAAATCTCTCTAATAGAAAACTCAAGCTCTACACTCCACTCCCTATTTTGAGTCATCCATGGGAAAGTGTGTCAATAGATTTTGTTGGAGGTTTGCCTTTGTCTAGGAAAAGTCACAACTATTTGTATGTCGTCGTTGACCATGTTAGTAAGATCTATATTTTAATGCCTTGTAAAAAGTAGATCCCTGTAGAGTAGGCTGCATATCTTTTCTTTCAGCATGTTTGGGTCCATTTTGGGTTGCCCACATCGATTGTGTCAGATCAGGACTCTCGCTTTCTTGGAGAAATTTGGACCAGCTTATGGAAGATCATGGACACCAAGTTGAAAATAAGCACAACATTTCATCCATAGGCTGATGGATAGATAGCGGTTGTAAATTGCACTGTGGTACACTTGTTGCAGGGCTATCATGGGAAACATACTAAGTTGTGGGATGAGCATCTTCCATATGTGTAGCATTCTGACAACCAAGCAGTGTACTCATCTATGCATTGTTCACCATTTGAGACATGTTTTGGCTACCTTGAAAAAGACCCTTTTGATATGGTCTTTGGAAGGGAAGATGAATCCAGTGGATGTGATGACAGGAAAAAGGCACATTAGTTCATTCAGTGAATCCAGTGGATTCACTAAACAATACAGGAGAAGTTGGAGAAAATTCAAGCCCGACACAAGGCTCAACATGGAAAACAGTGAGTCGACCATCAATTTCAAGTGGGCGACAAAGTGTGGTTACATATCAGCAAAGATAGGATGAAGGGAGAAGGGTAGAAGTTGTGACCAATCCAGTATGCTCCATTGACCATCTTGGATAAGATTGGAAGCAAGCCTTCCATCTCGATTTACTGATATATATATGCATATGTACTCTGTAGTGAATGTGGAGAACTTAAAGATGTATGAGGCACCATTGATTATGGACACCGAAGAGGTGGGTACAGTTCCTACAGTTGATGAATTTCCACCAGAGTATCTCGATGAGCTACCTGAAGACATCATCCTTGACAAAAGAACCAAGACTTCACAATGGGGAGATGTGCAATAACTTTGAGTTGCTTTCAAGGGGACTCGCCCTAGCAAGGAAAAATTGCTGGAAAAAGAAAGAGTGAGAGAACAACTCCCTCACTTGCCGATTGAATGGAAAATCTTCTTGCGGTTGAAAAGCTCCTGAATGGGGAGGATTGATCCAGGAGGATCTCTCGACACCAGTGGCATGGAAAAGGATCAAACTTCAAAGTGGTGGAAAGGCGATGAACTTGACATCAGATCAAAGTGCTTATCACTCTGATTCCAATGGTGTGAACAACACTCCAATCCGAGTCCTGATGAAGGAGATAGAGGCAGTCAAAGTTGGGTTGGCTTTTGATGACTAGGCACAATTAATGAAGGCACAATTTGAAATTTTTTGATAGATGAAATTCATCCAACTCCAGCCAGATTCTGGGTGAAAGACCCCTTTGGTCAAAAAACAAATTCCTAAAAATGCACATTTTTGTTTTTATTAACAAAAAAAATAGAAAAGGGGGTGGCGGGCCACCAACCATGCCACCCCAACTCATAACCGCATATAAAAAAAATAAAAACATATGTGGTGGAGGGGCAGGCCACAACCCCCGACCCCTCCCATGGAACCACCACAACACTCATTTGACGGGCCACAAACAACCCACAAAAATTGCAATTAAATGTGGGTGGTGGGCTGACCCTTGGGGCATGGACCCAACCATGCCCAAAAGGGATGTACAATAGCCATGACAGCAGAGGTATTGTGGGCAGGCCTGACCCAACCAATTTGTATTTAAAAAAATATATATATTGTTATGTAAAAGGAAGGAGGTGGGGTTTGAACCCCCAACCTCCTCCATATTAACTAGACCTCTAAACCAACTCAGCTAACTACCACTTGGGAAAATCTGCTGGCCAAGTTTTATTTAAATACAGTTTAACAGTACACCCAGGGGAGAGGAGGCGGTGCACACAGTTCGAAGCAAAATTTTGCAAGAGGGCTGAATTTTCACTTTGTCAGAATTCAACAACTTTTATATGGTTTTAACACTTCTTGATGCCACGAACACAATGGCATTGTTTGTTTCTCCATCAGAGTTCTACATTTTTTGGACATTTTTTAGTATGGAGGTATAAAACTCCCTTTTTGTAACTAATGTTTGTACTCTTCTTTCTCATGCCACTTAATGAATGAAGGCCTCCCCATTGACCTAGAAGGGCCCAAAGACATAGTCCAAGTCGGATGAACTCCATTATCAAGTCTTGATGTCTTTCATGCTTTATGTGTTTCTCCTCTTCTCTCATGTGCACATTAACTTTTCTATGTTAAGATACAAATTATGCATGTAATTCTTTAACGCATATATAAGAAAAAGATTTTGGATCAAGCATATATGCAGAAATCCATCATGAATTGGCAAAACTTTAAACAAATTAAAGGTCAAAATGTGCAATATTACACCCAAGAATTTATAAAAAAAGGTCTCTAATATTAGGTGTAAATTTGCAATCACAAGACATGTTGCTAAAATTCATAAGGGGTTTACACGGTTATCTTAGGCATACTATCCTTATGTTTAATCTGAGTAATCTAGATGAGGTGTGTGTAAAGCCACTCATCTTGAGGGAAGAGGAAAAATTACACTAGAAGAGGGTAGTAAAAAGCCATCTAAGGGTAAAGAAAAAGAAAAGGGTTTCAAAAGAAAGAAAAATGCATCCATTAAAAAGGAAGAAGAGAAAAAAAATATGTAAAAATTGTTCGAAAGAGGGTCATGATGAAGCTCATTTTTGGAACCTTCATCTAGAGATGAAACCAAAGAAATTCAACAACAAAGGAAAAGAAATACAGCTCCAATCATTCAATAAAATTTGGGATTTTATTTGGGTGACGAAATTAAAATGATAGCCATGGGTATAAAATGAAAAGAATCCATTGCTAGCACTCATATATCAAATTGTCACACTAGTACTTCAAATGAAGAAACAAGGATTGAATTATTTCATGTGAGGGCAACCTCAAAACATACAAAAATCGACACACTATTTGATAGTGGGTCTCAAGCCAACTTGATATTTGAATATTTAGTCAAAAACCTTAACATTGAAACCATTACATCCCAAGCCATACCCATTGGGTTGGATATCAAGGACACAAACTTACAGGTTACAAGAAAATGTATTCTTCAGTGTTCAACGACAACAAACTTCATTGATGAAGTTGAATTAGATGTTGTACCACTTGATAATTTAGGAAGTGTTTTGGGTATTCGTTACCTCTATGATAGAAAAACAATCTTCTATCATCATGAAAACAAGTACCACTTGTTCAAATATGGTGTGGATTATATTGTGAGAGCTCATCGCAAGAAACTAAATCTTTCATTAGTTAATGTAGGTAAAATGAAAAGGCTAGTAAATTCAAGAAAGAATTTAGTGCTTCTTATGATCAAACCCAATGTTGATGTTGAATACGAAGCATTTGATGGTTGTAATTCAAAATTTCAAACTGATTTTGTTGATGTAGTTAACCATTAGGATGAGGTGTTTCAGAAAGCAAAGATATTTCCTCCCAAGAGGAGAATCCAACATGAAATACCATTTCAAAAAAGTGTCTTCTTCCTAAAAACGAAATGCATCGGAGGTCAAGAAGGGAAAGTGAAGAAATAACAAAGAAAATCCAAGGGTTGTTGAACAAAAGGATCATCCGACCATCTCCTTCACCATGTGGTGCACCTATTGTTTTAGTGTCCAAGAATAAGGGAAAGAATTTCATTAAATAGTATTCAAGGAGTGGCTATCATCAAATTAGAGTTGTTGAAGGAGACATATGGAAGACGCCTATCAAAACCAAGCAAGGTTTGTTTGAATGGCTTGTTATGCTTTTTGGTCTTTTCCATGCTCCTACTATTTTCATGCATATGAAGAAATATGTATTGAATCCATTTCTAGACATGATAGTCTACTTGGATGACATTTTTATTTTTAGAAAATTTCATTATGAACAAGTGATATGTGAAAAAAAATACTTCATTTCGTATGTCAAGAACATTTTTTATTGAAGATGTCAAAGTATGAATTGGGTAAAACTTCTTTGATGTACTTGGGCCATAATATTGGAGAAGGTGAGGTGAAGTTAGACATCTCCAAGATTGATGCCATTATGGATTGGTCAATGCTCAAGATAGTCATCTAGATAAGAGGTTTTTTGGAGGAATCCAATGTTTGAGGAAAATTTTTGTTAAATTTTCTTCTATTGTAGCTGATTTTCATCCATTGGCAGTTGTGAAAAAGGTTTTGTAGTGGGGAGGAAAACAACAAGAGGCATTTGATGCTTTGAAACAAAATATCAATTGAACTTTTATACATGCTCTTCTAGCCTTGAAAAAGTCATTTGAGTTTCAGGTTGACGTATGTGACTATGCCATGGGCGCAATACTTTGTTGGAAATAATACTGAGAGGGGGGGTGAATCAGTATTATCACATTAATAAAACCTTTTCATTTCCATAATCATATTCATATATGCTACTTCCACTACTTCTTATGATTAAGTTAATTGATCTTCAATGAGTGCATTAGAACATTGTCAACCATATTATCAGTTAACAGATGCAGTAACATAAAGTAGATCATCACACATAAGGCACACACATGAACACCATGATATAAGGTGGAAACCCAATGCGAGAGAAAACCACCTGCTGCAAGTCATCTCAATCTTCCTCTTAATAAGAAAATCCTTTTACAATATTTGTACTGGTGCAG
>APFE030320312.1:113521-171630 GCA_000404065.3 Pinus taeda
TGGATCCATATACATCAAATGATCATCAAGTACATATAAATTACAGTCAGCTACAGTAACCAGATCAAAATAACAGAACTGAACCCAAAACACCTTATCAACAGAAAAATTCAGTCAACAGAAGATCTTAAGTCAAATACGCAGTTTTCCTTTTACTGGCGTGCGTTGCTACGCACTTCACCCTCTGCTACTCTGCGTATACCCGCAGAGCTCCTTCTGCTGCACTGCGTGACCACGCACTGCTTTTTCTACTGCGCTGCGTACAGTACGCACCCAAATACACTATCGCGCCGCGTACTTCACTAAAGGCACGCACCCAAAGACACTATCGCGCCGCGTACTCTTTTTGTGCGTACGCACCTGAACCACCGTTGCTCTGCGTACCCATGCAATGCTCCTTCGTCGCCTTAGTGTACCCACGCACTGCGCCTTTGTCGCCCCTGCGTACCCACGCACTTATCCTTCTTCTGCTCTGCGTACCTACGCAGAGGTACTGTTAAACACCTGCGTACATCAGATTAGGGCTGAATTTAGAGATCACCAGTGTGCTATAATTAGACAGATGCCCAGATCTGATCAAGCGCTCGGGAGATCACCCTTTACAGATTCGCCTTCCACTTCACTTTCATATAGATCAAGCTTTTTGAAACAATAACCCAAATATTTCAGATCTTAAGATATTCAACCCAAAAGCATACCTAAGCCAAATGATCTCCTTTGCTTTATATAGGACAACTCTTCCTCAAATCAAGGATCATGGGGCTCAATAATAATAATAAAATAAAACAATACCACGGGCCAAAACCATGATAACACAATACCGTCCGCTAAATACCAAGGGTAAAACATAAGGAACCCCACGTGTGCATGCTTTACTGCCTTGGAATGTGTGCACTGGGGTACGCACCTCATGAATGGGTAATCTGCATGTCTGGACGCGGTCCCTTCACGGTGTACTTGCGGGTATGCACTTTCTGTAAGGTGTACCTGAGTACCCCTTATTTTCTTCCATATTTGATAGCTGATCATCAATCTCTGCTGCTGACTTGAAGTACTGTGATCTATCACCTGAATGGGTTGCCATCAAGTACAACACTTTAGCCATAATGCCAACATACTTATGCAACATCGTAAGCCCATTTAATTTCATTCAGAATTTTTCATGGTACAATGAGAAAAGCACTTTCATTGGATGGGTTTTCTTCTACTATTCCACTTGGTTGAAAAGAATAATAAAGGTATAAGCGACAAGTTTGTTGATATGATTTATGGGCCTTTTTTTTGTGTAACTACTTTCCTCAAGCATCATTTTGTTTTGCATGAAAGTTATGTTCAACAAAATACATACTTTCAAGATGTACATTCAAGATTGAGTCAAGGGAATCAAGTAGAGGAATTTGTTTACCATTATCATCATAATGTGTTGTATCATCTTGGTAAGAAGGATGTTTTTATTTATCATAACATGGAAAAAGCCAAGGAGCTCATTGGATGAGTCCAGATGGTACATCAAACAGTGCAAGAGTAGCTTGAAAAGAGTAAAGGAAGGTACAAAATAAGGCACAACAAGCATCATGTAGATCACAAGTTCCAAGTCAGTGATAAATGGATCAAGATTGGAAAGATGAGGGAAATATACCCTCACCTGCTGGACAAATGAAAGTGATATTTTGGGGTCCAAAAGGCTTCTAGTGGGGAGGAATGATGAGGTGCTCAAAATGTAGCTCAAAATTCAAAGTTGTCGATTGGTGTGGAAATTTAAAACCGTGTAGTGCTCGTCATCCTGAATCCATTGCAGCTCGTTATGCATGAAACAAAAAATGTATCCTCCCAGAATCATGTTTTTTTCACTTTCCCAAAGAGACAAATTTTTGTAAAAAATTAATAGCCTAGTCAGCCATTCGTACTACTGGCGTTGCATTGGCTATGCAGGTCTATATTTCATTTTGACTATTTAACGAGCTCCTCTAGTGAATGGTAAGCTGACACGTGCCACTTTTTATTGGTTGTAATTCAATGTTATTGATTGGTTGGATTGGTGGCCAACCATGGGCTGACACATGGCCCAGCTAGAGGCCACCACATGGTAGCGTAGAGGCCACCAAAATATTGGGTCAATTTCCAGGAAACAACAATCGGGGTCAAAAGCTTGACCTCACAACACAAGTCCAAAGCCTCCACCAATATGCAATGAAATTATTTCTCAACTATATAAGAACTCGGGTTATATTTAAAAATGACATGCATGCCATTCTAGAGGAGGGGCCAGCCCATGGGGGCCATACATTAGTCACCCCATCGCCATATGACCACCAACTAGTAGGTAGCAGGGGCTTGGCCATTGGGGGCTAGTCGTCGGCCTTAGCCTCAGGCACATGGCCCCCATGTTGCCCAATTTTTTCATACTTAAAGCCTTAAAGGCCGAATTAAGGTGCCTACAAAATGCACTAGAATTTGGGCAAAGTGGTGATTTGTTAGCACATTTTGGGGTGAAATTGTGGGTTAGGTGCCAAATTTTGGGGAGTTTGTAGAGCGAATAGGAGCCAAACTTGGGAAAATCAGAACTTGATGAGTTTTTAATGAAATGAGAAACAAAAAGAGGCTACACAAGCATTTTTAAGCATTCTAGAGCCATTGGAACATGTTTTAGAGCTTTTTGAGCATTGTAAATTGATGTATTAACACTTTTGAGCATAATAGAGAGGGCCAAGCCATTGGAAGCTGGACCAAGCATACGTAGCCTAGGAGGGGTGATTTCCTTCATCATGTGCTACTGTGATACTATTTATGGTGATGTTTATGTCTAGTATATGTTGTTGTTTAGTAATTTGTTATGTTAATTTGCACATAACAAATACGTAAAAACACTCAAAAACTCATGTTTAAACTTGCAAAACCTCATGAATTGAAAAGTAATTTAGTACATAAAACTAATTATCCCAATCAAATCAAAGCTCTTGGTCATAAGGTCTGCTATAGAGAAACCTACCTTCTATAATGACGCAACACTCACACATGTAGAATCCTCCATCAGATAGTCCTTTCACTTCATGAAAAACTCTAGATATTATTTTTCATCTAGTGTGCTTTGCAACTCTGGTGTCCAAAATTATTTTAGCCTCTGGAACCTCTTCCATAATAATATGCTTAATCTAGCTTTTCCCACTGACTTCAACACTGCTCCCATTCATTGTAGTGACACCTTCATCACTAGCTTGATAAGGGCACAAATCACCCACATTGAAGATAGGTAAGATACCTATGCCCATAGCTAACTCCAATTCATAAGAAGTTACAAAAAAAAGTATCTTTCAAGGTCCTATTTTCTTAATTTTGCATTTGTTATATTCTCCTCTTGGGAATCTTTCCTTCCTTCAGTGTGCTAAGACCATGTCCCTTACTAGAAAGTTTACCTCTCTTCTTCTTAAATATTCGCTTTGTTTATACTTGTAGCTTTTGTCCTGTAGCTTATTTTTTATTTCCTCATGTAAGTCACTCATTACTATTAAAAAATCGTTCCAATAAGTGCTCCTATACTCAAGTTTTTCCAAGTATCTCAACTCACAAACTCGTCTAAGATGCATTCCATATAAGATCTTAAACTAACTCTTCCATGTGCTCCTATTTAGTGAATCATTGTATGCAAACTTAACTTGAGCTAACACACAATCCCACTACTTGGGATGCTCTCCCATAAGGATCCTAAATATTTTTTTGAGGCTTCTATTCACATATTTAGTTTTCTCCCCAGATTGTGGATGATAGGCTAAGTTGAAGTTCAATTTTGTTCCAATATTATTCGATAAAATCCTCTAAAAGTGTCATGTGAACCTAGTTCCCTTGTTAGATATTATACTCTTTGGTATTCCATATAATTAGAAAATCTCATTGAAAGAAAAATGAGCCACATGTGTAGCATCACTAGTCTTGGAACATTGGATAAAATGAGGCATCTTCATAAATATGTCCATAGCTACAAGTATAGAGTCCTTACCTTGCTGTGTTCTTCGTAAAAACAACACAAAGTCCATACTCACTCAATCCCATGGTCTACTAAGAATGGGTAAAGTAATATATAGTCCATAATTTTGACTCCCTTTTGCATGTTGGCATAATCTGCATCTGCCTATACATATTATTAGGACAGTTGGCATTGTGTGGATGGCTAATGGCCTAGTGAAGGCATATGCAAGTGTGTTGGCATTGATGACAATAATCATTCTAGGGAGATGTGTTAGGAAGCTACCGTTGCCTAACTATTGGCAGGAGTGTTGGCATTGACATCAACAAGACTAACTCAAATGCATGGTTCAATAGATCTTGGAAGTGATGGCCCAGGAGGAATCTCATGGTAGTTGTAGGCTTTATGTAGGGAATCATCACAGTGGGAGGATTATTGGAGATGAAATAACCTAATGATTACAATAATGGACCAGGAGGAAGTCCATGGTGTTAGTGTCAGTCTTTCCAGCCTTCCTTCAGTGATCAAATATGCTCTTACAAAGTGGTCTCAGAGTGTTAAGGTCAAATTTTGTCATTTCAGGGAGTCTTCAAGCAAAATTTGGTCACTAGGCATTAGGTTTAGGGTTTGCTTTCACTCCTTTCAAAGTTGCCCAAATTTCGATCCATGTCAGCATTCAGCTGAGGCTGTCATCATTCAGAAGGTTGTTATAATCATTTCAGGTTCCATTGGGTCATTTTACACCTTGTTCATGCTTCAGTTGCGCCTAGGTAAGGTCATTTCCCTCTCCTAGAGTTTTGAAGGTAATTTCTCTTGAATGGTAAAATCATTAGCAAAAATTGTATCCAGATGTTCATACACCTTCCCCTATCCTTCATGTACCTTCTTAAACACTTCCCATCACTGAGATCCCCCAAATTCCTCATTTTTGCACAAACCCTAGTTTCTTGCTACAACTTGGCAACTTTCTAGGTTGGGCCTGTGTTTTTCCCTTTTGGACCCCTTCCCCTCACTTGATATCTGAGATTCCAATTTCCCTTGCTTCCTAACATCCCTCCCTACTTCCCAAAAGTTCCCCAAGAATTTAGAAGCCCCTTATCCCCTTCATTTCGCTTCATTTCGACAAAATCCATTGTTTCACACATCGAGATAAGTTTCACTCAAAAGGTGTTTCAGAGCAATAAAAGATGCATTTTGGAAAAATGAGAGAGGGTTTTGTCCACAACATGCCAAATAAGAAAAACCTCCTTCACTGTTTACACAGGTGTGATGGTTTTAGAGAAATGTCAAAAATACTGTTTCCTCAGGAGAATTGAATGCACCTCTGAAGTGACCTTGGAAAAATAAAGTTTTCTCCTAGCTTGGTTGGCCAAATGACTTGATTGATGAGTCAAATGATAACTACACAAAAGTATATTTCCAGTGAACTATCATGAGCTTAATTTGGAGTTGAGAAAGGCATTCAAACATTGACTGCAACAGCACTCTGCCTTGAGGCAGCCTCATTTGACACATTTTGACCAGTCTTGGGAGATTTGATATTTGACAAGGCAAATGAAGTCCAAATTTAACAATTACAGTTGGGTTGGAAAGTAGACTCAAATACCTTTCCAATGAGCTATCATGCACCCAATTTCAACACTGAGAAGGCCTCCAAAAGCCTCCTGCAAACTTCACTATGTAGCTGGGTGCACGCGGCGCATCAGGCAACATTTTTCAATGCAATTTAACACGCGCGCAGTGCATCAGGAGCGCATGGCGCGTTGGGTGAAGCATGCGACCCATAAGATGGGGAGGTCCAAATCACAGGTGACTTAGATTTTTGTATTTTTCATGATGAAATACACATGCTCAGCAATTTCCAAGACATTTCATCAAGTTTTGGGTGATCAAAAGCTCAAAAAACATCATGAAAATCACCTTTCTACCACCTTTTGCACCAGCAGGAAGTACTTCTGGGAGAATCCACTTTTGGAGGGTCAAATGGAGACAAAATTAGAAAATTCCACTTGGGTTGGAAAGTAGACATCTAGGGCTTTCCAACAAGCCAACCTAAGCTCAATTTGGATGCCGGTAAGTTCCCAAAAAGCAGGTGGAAAGGCACGCGGTGCACAGGGCTCAGGTGCGCGGCGCACAGGGCTCAGGCACGTGGCGCACAGGGTTTTTTGGTCAAATTTTCACCTTCCAGCTCAGAATTTCAGCCAGTTATGACTAGTTTCACCTCTTTATGTGATGTTTGACCCAACTTGATGTAATTTGATGTGTATGATGTAATTTTGGCACATTTGTACTTGTTCTAGAGGATTCATTCACTAAAGGAGAAAATTAAATGAATGAATTAGTTTCCTAGCATATAGGGGTAAGTTGTTTGACTACCTAGATTTTAGTTCCTTGTTTAGAATTAGTTCAAACAGCTCCTAGAATGATGAGCTCGACCCCTAGAGGCAACGAAAGGAGTTAGGATGGTCTATATGATGTAATTTCTCAATCATTTTCAGAGGTTGGAGAGGTTGGACTCTTGGGAGTAGCTTGACACTATATTGTACATATCTTATCTGCATTTTTGGCAAAGGAAAGACCAGGGTTTTGCAGCACTATTTGGGATCCATGTGGCTTTATGTGTTGATGGTGTGTTTCTCTTAGTACTTGTAAGTTGTGTATGTGCATCATTATCTCTATTGAATCTTCTGTTATTATACAAATGAAGTGTTAAGGTAGAATCCATGAAATTGTTATGCTCTGCCTTTAAACTTATTTAATCTTTTATGTTTTCTTCAGTTTAAGGAGAACCCTTGAGACCCCTTGCTCTCCTTAGCCCCTCACCAGTCTGATCTACCCATCTCACCTGCTTTAAGGCATCAAAACAATCGCCTATCTTGCCCCAACTGGACCTCTGCAAAAATTGTGCCTCATCCCCGCACCCAAATTTTCCTTTCCCTTGATTTCAACAAAAACATTAAAAATCAATTTTAAACTCTTTGTACTTCATACCTAGCATAAAATCAGTCATCAATTTGGTCATCTCGAGCCTTTTCGATTATCTTTTGCCGAGTTTGATCTGGAGAGAGCCCTCTCCTGTCCTCGTAGGGCTAGCTACGAGGCTGAGCGTGGTTTGATGTGGCCTTGAGTCTTACCTTATTTCAGCCTAAGGTAGATTTGACTGCTAACACATGGTAGCTCCAAGCTTCATGCAGAGGATCACCTCGGTGGTTGCAATTTCAGCTGTCCGAAGAGTCAAGGTGTAGAAAAGTGGTAGAGAACTTTGAGTTATCTTATAGGTAAAATATTGGCTCAAATACTACATCAAACCCTCTGCATTGGAAAGTGCTCTAGAAAGAGCTTTCGAAAGATATGAAGAATTCCATCAATGGATTCCTGGTTCAAAAGTTACGGCGTGCCAATGATCAGGGACTTGAAGTCCTAAGAAACCTCAAATATCGAAGGTCCAACATATTGGAGATTGGAAGATCGACATATCAGCTTATTGATGCATCAATGATTAGAGGTGAGAATATTGGTGCATCGATGATCAAAGGAAAACATATTGTGCATCAATGATCAGAGGCCAACATATCAGCACATTAGCGATCGAAGGTTAGTATATCAGAACATCAGGAGACCAGAACCCTAGAGATAGGAATATCGATGCATTGGAATGTTAGAGGTTGACATATCCGCGATATCAAAATATCGGAGGTGCCATACATTGGAGAAGATTGTATGTTGGCTTAGTGGCTCCTAACCCAGGTGAAAAGTTAGTTGCACCAAACAAAACCCTACACTACTGGCCCTTTCGACATCAACTTGCATAGCATGGAATGAAGTCTCTCCTAAAGCAGTATAGGGGAATGCTGGAACCAAGTTTCCACATCCATAGGCCAATGTGATTTCGTTTCCTGCTGCAAATCTGCCTCCACACAGATCTCTAAGTCCTTAGGGTTTGGAACTGTAACTTCCTTCAAATGACCTTTAGACCTCCGCGAGGGTCTATGATCGACCTTTCCAGACCCTTAGCAAATTAGTTGTACCACACATTAGCCTTCGATCTGAAATTACCCAGACACTCTTAAGTATTATAAGCTTCATGTAAATAATTGTAGAATTGAGACTTCTGTGATTTTCCATAGTTATAAGGGGAGCTTCAGCGTAAATCACATGAGAAAGATTTCTGCCGCTTCAGCGTAAATCACATGAGAAAGATTTCTGCCTTCAGCGTAAATCACATGAGAAAGATTTCTTTCTCATGTGATTTACGCTGAAGCTCCCCTTATAACTTCATGTAAATACTTAACATGTATTATGCTTAGTTAAGGATATTTATCCAATATAATCTCACATTAACCTATCAATAGTCATAATGATATTTATATAATTACAACATATATCGCAAACATAAATAATGAATGTAAGCAGATAAACAAATGAATTTCTCCAACAATCTTCCTTATTGATATTTAGTATGGTATTACAAACTCACAACTACCCTATGCACTCAGCTGCAGGGGTTTGTGCACATAGCTACAAACTTTTCTCTAGACCTTTGTGCACTCAGTTGCAGAGCCTTTCCCTTCTCCATGATTCACTTTCTGCACTATCTCCTTTTGACCCATTACATTCATCATTATCTCCTCTATTACATGCCTTAGACTCTCTAATACACACTTATTTATAGCTTTCTACATACAATCCCATGGTCCACGAACAATGGGTGGATCTCAAAACCCACTCAATTTTACATAATCAAGGGGCTAAAGCCGCATTTGACTTCTAACTATATATGCACTCTGAATCCATAAGTCACAGAGACTTTACATCTTTTTACAAAATTTACATGAAAGCTTAGGTTTTAACCACAAAATTAACCCCAGGGACCCCATCCCAATAGGCCCCAACACAAAGGTCTTGACTCACCCTTGAGTCCCTCGGTTGTCATGATGACCTTATTGCGAAGATCCCCTAGTTCCACCTGTACAACGACCACCTCGACAGCACTCTACATAACTGCCTGCTTAATCTCTCCGACGAGCTGTCCTATGGCTAGTCCTTCAGCAACCATCTTGACTTGGTGTTGTGCATGTTGCAAGTTCGTCAGGTCCTCGTGAATGTTGTTCATGACTTGGTAGGTTTCATCTAACGAGGGATCCAGTTGAGCCTTCAGCAAGCCCTCCTTCTTCTGTGCTACCTCAACATGGGCAAGGAGCTGCTTCCCTTCCTGCAATTTGGCTAGGTGTTGTGCTAGAGAAATAGAGTGTGCCACTGCACTAACTTCCTCATACTGCTTCTGCACCTCGTTAGATTTTGTATTTAACCTCTGCAAGGTTGGCTCTTCCTGTAGAGTAGTTACCAGTTCTATTTCCTACTCAAATAATGTCGTGGACTCTGCAATGGTGGCATCCAGAGTGGAAAGTGCTTTCTTGATCATAGCTCTCAGACCGCCATGGAGTCGATGACTCCTCCTTCAATTTTAGCTCAGTTATCTTCATACTCAATTTGAATTGAACTCAGCTAACCTTAGCTTGTGCCTCGCTAACACCTGTAGCCAATTTTCTAATCTTTGCCTTTGGCTATGAGCCCTTTGGAATATGGAGCTCTGGAATTTTTTTGTAGGCCTCAGCAAATGTTGACTCCAATCATGAGTTGTGTAGTAGGAGTGCCTCCTTTTCTTCCAAAATTTGTTTCTTCTTGGAAAACAGTTGCCAGTTCTACACCTTCATCTCATTGACAGTACTAAGTGCTCAATGTTCCAAAAGGTGAAGCTCTCCTGAAATTTCTTGTAGTAACTCATGCAGTGTCTCCAATGGCATTGTAGCAAGGTTCAGGACCATCTTTCGTATGCAGTCAAGTTGGGCACGCTACTCTGCGGTCTCGGTGCATATTGAGCCTGTAGGAAAGGGAAAGTCACAGCCATCTTTTGCTGTCCACAGAACTAGCTCTACACGAGTAGTGTGTTCTCACGGTAAACTTCCTGCTGCTCCACTCACTTTGCTAACATCAGCTTGGAGCTTGGTTGTTTGGAGTTGTAGCTCACGCAGACCTGTCTTCACTCCCCGTAAGGACTGAGTGTACTGCTATTCCAATTGCTAGAGGACTTCCATGGTAACTTCTATGACTTTATCACCTATTGCATCCAGGTCACTTTCTGTAATCAATAGAGGATCAACCTATGTTTTCTGCACCTTCTTCTTCTTCCTTGATCCTCCCAGCTATTCCAATTCTCTCTTTTTCCACTAAGAGGAGGTGTGCTACCCTACCTCATCGCCTTTCCCTGTTTTCATCTTTGTTATTGTTGAAGGAGGTTTGTCACCTTTTAGGGCCTCACGCTACTCGTGTTCTGCCTTTTCCTTCACAGTGTGTTCCTCTTCGACCTGCGCTTTTTCAACAACATCTTTCTCCTTTTCTGTAGCTAAGTTCTACGCGACCTTCTTGGTTTCTTCCTTTCATTTCATTGTAACTGCACTATTTGCACTGGTACTCGGCCCATCAGCCAAATAAAAAGGGGCACGCGACTGGGTTAGCCAACGTGACACTACCTACTCCACATCAAAATCTAACACCAAATAGGGTAGGCCATACCATTTATGTGCAAGATTCTTCTGGGCCTCGATATAAACTCTATGAAAGTCAACCTTAAATGTGGCATAGGCAGACATCTACTCGTACAAGGTCAGTGACAACCTTGGTTTCCGGTGCATGGCCATGCGGAAACTCATTTCCATCAAGACACAAAATGTATTTGTTTATGTAACCCATGTGGGGTTTGTCATAGCCCATAGGGAGGCGAACTGTGCCACCTCCAACAACCCTTTTTCCAACGGAGGAAATTGGCTATCCTCCGATAGCTCTCACGCAACTAGAACAATAGATAACAAAAACCAAGAGTAATGGAATGGCTTGGTGTCATCCTGTACTTCATAGCAATTTGTGAGAAACACTTGGCAGAGATAGTTGGACCAGTTTAAGAGGCAACTGTTCACGCACTAGGCTGCTAGAGAAATGATAGGCGTCGGAACTTCGTCCATGTGACACTTCCTCATTACCTTTTCGAACAGTATCTGCATAGCTAGCTAGACTGCATGGTTAGATATGGACAGGATGGAGTATCCTTGCACTTTCTTCACCACTTTATAAGTGGTTTTCATGCACTCTGTGAGGACCTTCTCTCCTATTTTTCTACAGAAATTCTTCACCAAATTCAACCCATCATGCAGTAAGTGTATAAGCCTATGAATCAACATATCCATGATGGGGATAGGCTCACCTAGCCATAAACACCCATCATGTACAAGTGTGAGCAGCTAGCATATACATCCAGTGTTAATTGTGGTGCGATGGTAGTGTGGCACCCACATTAAGTTGAGCAGCCCGAATTGCTCCACATCTCTGGCCCATTCCTCTATTTCCAATGTTGTCACACTCGTGTTTTTATAGATTACGTGCTTCATGAAGGTATCCATTGATAAGTGTGGGAACTTAGTGAGATCCACTAAATCCCAATCCTCCATCTTCAGCAACAGGATGCAGGCAAGCCATAGTCCTTCAAGCGGCACAAGCTCAGGTAGAAGGGGTGTGGAAATGAAAAATTTGTTAGTATCCGAGTTTTCAGGAATCTTTGCCTTACCCTTGTATGGAGGGATGTATTGAGGGAGCTTTGTGGTGGGTTCTTCTTTTTCATCCTTTACATTCTCATCCCCCTCGTTGTCTTCTTCTTTGAGGTCAATAACCTTCTCTTTGCCTTTGGCCAGTTGTTTTCCCTTTTTCTACATTAGGGTCACAACATGCCTCTTAGGTAAGCGCGTGTATGTACCAACTTCTTTAACTTTTCTTTAGCCATGGATTGTGTCGTCCTTGGCACCATTGGCATTGTAGGCATAGCTTCAGTACTAAATATTTTAGGGCTTGGGACGTTAGATACTACTACATCCATACTCATATTCTCTATAAAGAGTTCACGGGCCTCAATGGACACATCTCTATGGGTGAAGAGCTCTGTCCAAAAGGCTAGGCTCATCAACAGACAATGAATTTTAGATGAATTTCCAAGTATACAAAGTGTTTGTGTTTTGATTGCCACGCGTAATGTATAGTAGTTTTTGGAGTCACATCCAACTATTCCCTCCAAAATCTAATCATCAATGTTGTATTGATGGTGGATCTTCACAAATCTTGACCTTAAATGGCACTAGTCCACTTTTTCTACCTATCTTCAGGCCGTCAAATCGTCAATGGTTACTTTCCAGCTTTGTTGCATGGTACCTCCATGCATAGCGTAGCTATCTTGGTGCAGCGTCTGATACTGCACTGTTCCCATATTTTGTGCAACCAATCCACAGCATAGTACTCCAGCCGTGGTAGGGTAGTTTATAGTCTCACACTCCCTTACAACTGTTTGAAGCACTAAGACTGTCCTGCCACCATATAGTCATTGAGTCGGGTCTCTTTTATATGGCTTCAATCCCCTGCCATTCACCATTCCCAGAAAAGGTTCTCCATTTAGTTTTTCAAGATGAACTACAACCGCATATATAATCTCTTTGATAACATATGGGAAAATCCAGTGCATCTGAAACTTCCCTAGAAACTTAGTGAACTTCCTATCATACAATAAAACAAAATAATTTACCTTGAACATGTGCAAATTGATGTGTCTATTGTGCTAAGCCTTTTCATGTTCCTATTGTATTTGTTGATGGAATATTGACAAGAATATGTCTTCTTCAAGCTCCATCAATTGCACGAGCCACTCTTCCAAGGCTCTATGATCAACCATCCCTGTGAAAGTTGCTATGTGGAGATTAGGCACGATATATTCCATAGCCATTATAACTTCTACGTCATAGACCAATCGAAAAATTCTGACCTGTGAGATTTTTTCAAGTAGTCCTGTATGCTCATAGAACTACAGGTACGTGTACATCCCAGTGATTTTGTTGTGTGGTTCAAATCTTGGTCAACACGTTCTCCAAGATCTTATTAAAGGCCTCCACTGTTCCATTAGCTTGAGGGTGATATGGTGTGCTTTTCTGATGATAAACTTGGAACTCTTCTTTCAGTGTGCTAATCGTTTCATTTAAAAAATGCATGGCTCGATCGCTCATTAACACTTTTGGGCAGCCAAATCTGGTTAACACATAATCAAATAGGAATTTAGTTGTTGTCACCCGAGTAAAATCCTTCACAGTTTGCGCCTTCGCCCATCTAGTTAGATACTCCATCATGGTGATGATATAGCAGGCACCCGTCTTCTTTCCTAGATGTTGGATTAGCCCCACGAAGTTAATTGTACATTTTTCAGATGGCTGAAATGATACCTAAGGATTTAGTGGAAGCTCGTCCTTCCACAATGGTCTTCCCATTCTCTGACATGCATCACATGCCCTACCATATGCTTTAGAATATTTATGTAGCGTAGGACACCACAATCGTGTGCACAAAATCTTTTGTGATGTTGCCTTTGCTGCATAATGTCCTCCTACAACCCTTCCATGAGCTTCATCTAGGATGCTACTTGATTCAAAATTAGGCACATACCATCGCAGTATCTCATCTGCACCCATTTTATATAGATTTCCTGCAATTATTGAGAAATCTGTCACCCACACTTCTAACTCTTTCTTTCGCTGACTGGTGTATCCTTCTAGAGCTATCCATGTAGTCAGAAAGTGGATAATATCTGCAAAATGATTATCCGCTACACACACCGTGAAGAGCTACACGTCAGGCAGCCCTTACTCCAAATTAGGAGGCTCCTCCCCCATTTCAATCCGTGACAAGTGGTTAGGTCCTGCATTCAACCTACCTAGCTTCAAAAGTACCTCAAAGTCATACTCTTGGAATAAAAATATCCATCCGCATAGCTTCCCCCCCAACACAAGCTGATTGACTAGGTATTTCAAGGCATAAGATCTGTGTACATCTTAAAATTTCTGCCCAATAGATAGTGCCTAAAATTTTGAAGCATGTACACCATAGCCAATCCTTCACGCTCTGTCGTTGAGTACTTCTTCTCAGTATTTGATAATTTTCTGCTCTCGAAGGCTATAGTGTGATTCATCTCTCCTTCACCAGCTTGTGTTAGAGTCCTCCCAACACAATACATGAGGCATCAACGTGTACATTGAATTCCTTCCAATCTAAGAAGACCAAGATCGGTGCATTGACCATCTTTTCCTTCATTACATCCAAACTACGCTGACATTATTCATCCTAGTAGAATGTAGCATCCTTTTTCAACATCTTTTCCATAATTGTAGTAATCTGAGCATAAGCCTTCATGAACATCCGATAATATCCAGTATGTTCGAGCATTGTGCGTAGCTGTTTGACACTCCTCAGGGCCTCCAAATTTACTATCACCACGATCTTGGCAGGGTCCACCATTAGTCCTTACTTGCATACCACATGATCGAGCAAAATCCCAAAAAGGATGCAGAATAAACATTTATTTAGGTTCAATGTGATCTGATATTTCAACACGCCTCCAACATTAAGAATAGACTAGCTACATGGTGCTTTAGTAACCCAAACATTGTCCAGTCATCGAAATACACCTCTAAGAACTTGTGAATAAATTCATTGAATGCTGCTATGACTACACGAGAGAATATCACTAGCGCATTCTTGAGTCCAAATGGCATCACCCTATACTAAAAACAACCCCATTCTGCTGTGAAGGTTGTTTTGCTCTTGTCTTCTGGTTCGATCTTAATATGATGGTACCCAGAAAATCCATCAGTGAACGAGTAGGCTTTTTGCCCTCAAACATTGTCCAACACCACATCTCTAAATGTTGTCAGAAGAGGATCATGGATACAAGCATCATTAAGCTTTCTTAGATCTACACAAATCCTTTTTTCTCCCTTCTCTTTCTTTTCTTGAACCACCATCGAGCTTACCCAATTAGATTCCTCGATAGGTTCAATAATGCCTGCCTCAAGCATCTTATCCAACTCCAAATAGAAATTTTCCTTGTACTTGGGATTAAGGCGATATGACATCTACTTAATAGGTTTCACGTTTGGTTTCAAAAAACGTTTCATCACCCCCATGTCGCCTATCATGCCTTTTAGGTTCGAAAATTCATAGGAAAAAGATCCTAATACTTGTGGAATAACTCAACATCTTTGTCCATTGTGGCATCATCCTAGTAATCTTCGATCTTCCAAATTTTGGGTCCGCTTTAGTACCAATGTTCACTTTCTTGGTTTTTAGTGGCGCAGTGATGTCCGAAGTCTCTATCTATGGACCCTTGACCTCACGGTGGTCTGCAGCCTCTAAGATATTAATATTTCTTGGATCTTCATCCTCCCCCTTAGCAATCACATTATGGCATTCCAGCACATGGCATAGTTGGGTGTTCCAATCCAGTTGACCCAACTCCAAAGGATGTTGCAAAATTCTGAAGATCGCCACCTTAACCTCCTACAAAGCTTCATCAATGCTTTCGAACCCATCTTCAAAGCTGAAGGTCATTAAGAAACCTTACCTTAATATATCCCACTCCACGGTGCCATGGTGGAACTTGGTTTCTAGGTACCAATTCATAGGGATTATATCCAAATTATGATAGAATAAGTGCACCCACTCTGGCTATGGCTCTGTTCCGTAGACTTTAGTCCATTTTTCCAAATGATCGCATTTATCATTTTTCCCGTCATATTTTTTAGTTAATCGCTCTTTAGGATGACCAAATCACAACCTCATCATTATCCTATAATCATGCCATTCATCAAAGCTGCCCTTATGTGTACCCCACCACTGTTTGGGTGTAGTGTGTAGCGCCCAATCCATCACTTGGAAGCGATGGTACTCAAGGACTTCCCTTTCAAAGGTATCCAAAAATTTATCTACATCACTTAAACCATCATAATGGGGTAAATTTCTTACCTCTAATGAAACACAAGGTAGTTATTTAGTCATCGTGTTGTAGCGCAGTGTAGATACTTCATGTAGCCTATTATGCTAGTGCTCCAAATCCCCATCTGAATTTGATGTATAGGAACTTCCATGGTCCCATGTGATCTGCCATCAATTATTCGATTAGCCCAGTCATGGTATCACACTGTTATTTTGTAAATTTGATCCAAGTCATCATCAATTTCTTCATAGTCATAGACCGGTTCAGTATATTGCGATCCTTTTGGAGGGTCCAATGGTACTACGACACGACGCAATTTACTTTCAAATGGCATTGTTTACTTCTTCATTTGATGCCCCTATTCATATAAATAGCCCAATCAATTCCAAGGAGCATGGGGTATGGATTTCTGTCATCAACAATTTCTATTACCTCAAAATCATCTAGTGGGCTTGCACCTTCTATATCTACGGTGACTCCATGCAGTCATCCCATAGGGATAATCTTTTGTTGGTTCACCATCCTCAGTTGAGTTGGAGACCATTGCAGTGCAGATCTCCCCATTCTCTCCTATATCTGTTTAGTGAAAATGTTCATGTCATACCCCAGATCTAAAATAACCTAGTTCATATCATAATCTACAATCTATGTGGTGAGCCTCATTTCACATCTGATTATTGCCTTATGTTTGTCAATCTTTCTGACTATGCAGTGTTTATCAGGAGTATTTTCCTTACCAGAAAACTTGTTTATCAACTCCTATAAGCCTCTCACAGCCTTTCTATCATGCAGAAGTTACATGCAAGTCTCCAAGAATGTGGTAAGTAGAAACAAATGAACCTTTGTAGGCGTGCTAGTCTCTGGTAGCTTGTCTTGACTTCCTGATGTAGATGCCTCAATAAAGCTTTTCTTTGCTTCCATAAATATATGCTTCACGCATTCTAGATCGAAGATGACTTCCTTTTCTAGGGCCTTGCAGACCCATCCATTCTCTTTAGGTTTTTTTCCCTTGTTGTCCCCAGTTGCCACTCCGTTTCTCAGCACTATATTCACATTTGAATCTAACTCGTGGGGCTCAGTGCTCATCATCTGTAAGTTCTATATAGAGTGTTGAGGTTGTGCCTTCTTCTCTTGCATCTTAGCTATTAGCAAAGGGAATTCTTCTATCATATGGTAAAATTGAGTGTAGTATTGCATGACGGGCACATCTGATTCTGACACTCTCATATGTAATGCCATGGCGTCCCACAATTATAGAAAATAACCTGTCTATGACCTCTACCAGGCCCTCCTCCTCCTCGGCCTCATCGTTGCCCCTGATAACCTCCATGCTCTCCCCCAGTGCCTGAATTCAGAGGTCATGCTTTTGCTTGCATTTGATAGGTAGGTGTTCTTTCCATCATCAATTCATAGCTATGAAAGTGGTGCTCATCATGGCCCATCGATTTGCAGAAATCATAGAACAATTGTTGTGGTGTTTGAATGAAATTTTGGAGAAAATAACAATTATCTATCACATCTTTTCCAACCACCTGAAAAATAGCACACCATAGCATGAGCTACATACTTGGTCCTACTGGAGCTTCCTACCTTAGGGGCACTGGTCCTCCCCAGTGATATAATTTGTGAATACAGGGTAGTGATCTTTATAATTCCCATGGTTCTTACACTTGAGGCCCCAGACTTCCTCGCGTACCTCCGGCCTAGCCTCCTTTTCTTTTTCAATTGCAGGAAAAGGTTTTGCAACTACAAGTGAACTTATTGAACTCCCAAAGACGCGTTCTAAATAGGCATTTCATGCAATCTCATAGCTATTTCTAGGGCTTCCACTTGAGTTGCTCTCTTCTGCTGTGATAAAGAAATCCTCAGGTGGGGTAGGAGCGAGGCTATAAACCACTCACGGTGATGACTATATGTGAGTTGCATGTTACCTTCATGGATCACACACTTCAATCCTTGATCCAACTCCCACGACGTTTCACCATCCCTCATCATGATTTCCTTGAACCCAACTACTGATTGCAAGTCAGACTTAGGCTTACTAAATTCATTGTTCAAGATGACCTTAGTGTTTGCTAATGATGCCAAATGGTTATTAGTGTAGTACTTCATTTACCAGGTCCATGCGGAATCCTACAGAGTCGTAACAAATTGTGCTTTCTTTATACTATCATCAGTGATCTATTGCGCGACCCATACAACAGTCACTACAAACCAGAACTGATCTTTATCCTCACTCCCTTTACCTTTGAAAATTGATAACTTTACTGAGTTCGACATGTTGAACAGTGGTGGTGGCGTGGTGTGGGTGAAGTTGTATGATGTGGAGGTGAAGGTGGTGGTGGAGTGGATGGATGATGTATCCACGGAAAGCCTTATTTTATCAGCTAGACCGTGCTCTGCGGTGAGGCTTATACTGCTTCTTTGTGGTCACATGAAGGAGGTCCAATTAGTAGGCTATATTCAAGACCTATTTTCCCTTGATCCCTAAAGATTTTTACACTTCGTGTAGCTCTGAACATCAAGTCAATGGCATAAACTTTTTTTCGCACAACAACATCTTAATCTAGGTATTCAAATATTTTAGGTACTTAACTCATGATGCTTTGAATAAGTGTTACTTTGCTTTGTTGTAGCTGACTGAGGTATCAAACAAAAATTCTATAACAAATCCTCCTATAACCCAATCAAGCCAATGATCAACAGCGCTCACGATCTTATCTTCAGAAGCTTCCAACCTCCACAGTAGCTCTAGAGTCCACACTATTGATTCATCAAGCCTCCACCTTCCTTGGCCATCTACCAACTTAGCTATCCACTCGTATAGCTCAATCGGGAAGGTGCAGAAGTAAATTTCATGTATTCCCATGTACAACTATCTATCCAACCATTGCTCTTTTGATAGGCACATATTTTTATTCTCTTTCTTTACGAATTTGTGGATCTTCCTATCCAACCACTTGCCAATTTCCTTCTCGGTCAAAAACCATTTATTCGACATCAAACATCTCTTTATGCAGATCCTTGCCCCGGTAACATAATCATTTGTTGATTTCATGGGTCATGACCTAGGCTCAAAATTAGTTGCGCCAAAAAAACCCTACACTACTAGCCGTTTCAACATCAACCCACGTAGGACAGACTGAAGTCTCACCCGAAGCAGTATCAAACCAAGTTTTTGCATCTAGAGATCAATGTGATGCCCTTTTATGCCACATATCTGCCTCCACACAAATCTCTAAGCGCTTAGGGTTTGGTACTATAACTTCCTTTGAATGGCCCTTAGACCTCTACGAAGGTCTACAATCACCCTTTGTGGACCCTTAGCAGATCAGTCGTACCGCACATTAGCCTTAGATCAGAAATTACCCAGAAACTCTTAAGTATTCAATAAATATAACATATTATATTATAAGATTGGTGTAAATAATTGTTGGGCCTTAGTTTTCTCTCCTTTTTCACTAAAAACCTCTCATGCTACTATTTCATCAAATGATTATTGTTGCAAGTATTTTTTACTTCTTTTGTTTTAACGAGATTAAAATACCATTAATGGAAGTTTAATAAAGGCTTGTATGTTGTAGGTTAAAGTTGATTTGATCATGTTTTGAACCTACACTTAGTTTCCTACACTGTGCAATAGATTCTTGCAACAATTCAGTTCTTACAGCGTGCCTCCACCAATTTGGGGTTTTCATATATTGACACATTTATGGGAGAATATAAAAGAGGTTTATGATAAAAATGTCATTCAAATACTTCCACATGAGCCAAGACAGATCCAGGTCATATAGATTTATATCTAGAGAATAATTAATGCTATAGCCATGAATTTGTAGCAGTTTCCAGACTACCTATTTATACATCGATTCCCGCGTCGATCATAGTGAATATCATAATTTTGAAACATGGGTTTTTCTCCTAGAATAGGAAATTGAGTAACATTCAGGACGTTTTCCAAAATTTGTAATGTTTAAGGAGATACGAAGGAGGATTTAGAGGAAGTTTGTTAAAAATAACAACTTTTCCAGAATTCTAGAAAATGCCCAAATTTGGGAAATTCATGGTAAATATCCATTATTTTAGTAGGGAAACATTTGTATTTATATGATATTAATGGTCATTAGTTGGGGTTCAATACCCATGATGCTTACAAACGATTGGCTTGTTTTATGGCAAGTTTGGAATGTAAAAAGATTATAAAAGAAGAGCTATGGCTCCAAGCCTAGCTAATCAATTGAGTCAATCAACTAAGTAGAGGGTAGAAGCATGCACAAACAAAGGGAAGAAGGGAGAAGTTGTTCCAATGTAGCAGCACATGGATTTTAGTGTGGAATGCTTCTCCTACTTGCTAGGATTAGTCGATGTCTGCATTATGTAAATGACTGTTTTCAGTGATTAACTGAGTCAATTTTTATCCATGTTCTATCTACTTATTTATTGCATCTAATGATTTCAATTTTAGTGTGAACCAAGCACTCAAAGAGGGTGCAATTTGCCTAGGTTGGCCACCAAACTAGCTTGACACCGCTGTCATCTTTTAAATAACATTTCAATTCTTGTTTATTTGCTAAGTGAGTTTGATTTCTTTATAATTTCTTTCTGCCTTTGATTGATGTTATCTAACTTGCTGGAGATGTTTTACTCCCAAAAATTAAGTCAATTTGTTGCAATCCATTATTCCAAATTTTAAGGTTAATTTGAGGTGCTGCAATTTGTTTCTATTTCAGTTGTTGAATTATTAATTATACTTGCACCTGAAATATTTTAAACAATGATTGCGCCCTCTAGATTGTTTGAATCCATAAGATTGGCTTTGCCATTATGAGCTCTAACTCTAATTCTATAAATTAATCTAGATCTATTAATTTATATTTAAAGCTACAATTTTTACATTTGTTGAGCCAATATTTATAAACATAGAAACTACATGCTCGAATTGATAAATTCTTAATTAATATTATGGTTTCCTTTAACTTCTAGATTGTTTTTACACATAATTAGTGCAAGCAGATTGTTACACGGAATTAGTGCAAGCAGAATTAGTACAGGTAGAATTAGTGCAAGTAGAAAAGTTTGAATTTATTCTAGCATTTACAATCTTTTCGTTATTGTGCCAGCACCACTTGATTTCTAGTTCTAATTTCCCTTCTATTTACTTGCAATTAGAATTTCCTTTTGCACTGATTTCTTTTACTTTCCCACATGCTATTAATTGTTTGGATTGGTGTTTCTCACACTAGTTCATGATTACATTTATTTTCGAGATTAATCGCAAGATAGACTAGAGTTCGTTTTGCAAGTTACCAGGGACCCTCTCTAGCATTTCCAGTGCTGCGTCTCGAAGTTCATGAACTCTCCGGATCGACAAATTAAGTGTTGGCACATTTATAGACCTATACAACACCAAACATTTTGGCACCATTTCCGATGAGGTGCTTAGGGGATTGACCTCGGTGACCTGTTGCATTTGGTTTCTATTCCTTCACCTAGTTTCTCTTGCAATTTTATGTTCTTTGAATTTATTTCTTTCCTGCATTTTTGCTTGAAGGTTTATCATTTTATTTAATGTTGTAAGAACTCCCCACCCACCCTACATATATACATATATACTATTCATGTGCTAACAAATGTACCAGTGGTCTCATTGAAGATAGAAAATTAGTATTTTGAGGCATTTTTCAATGAAGAGTTTGAGGCTAACATCAATCATTCAACACACCTATTTTACTGATTAGTCAGAAGAAACATTCAAAGAAGGAATCTCGAAGTGGTACATGGAGAACCTCTTTTAGTTTGGTAAGAAATAGAAAACCTTGTCACTTCTGAATTTCCTATCAAAGATCTAGGAGTGGCTGAAATGCATAATATCTCCCCATTTGCACTACCAAAATTTCATGGTTTGGGAAATGAAGACCCAGATACATTCTTATTTGAGTTTGAAGTACTTTGTAGAGGATATGGTTATTGTATTAATTCTAAAATGTTGCAAGTGTTTCCTCTTACTTTTAAAGGAGCATCTCTCCGATGGTTCATGAGCCTTGGTGGGAACTGCATTCAAACATGGGACGACATGAAGAATGTATTCTTAGAGAAATATCAAAACTATTGTTAGGCCGGTGAAGATATTTTTGGAATAACAGAAGGGGAAAATGAAAGCTTGGAGGATTATGTGGAGCAATTTAGATACAACCTCCAAAAATCAAAACATAAGAATTTGTTAAAAGAAACTTTGAAAACACTCCTACTCAAAGGAATCAAAGATGACTTTAGAGCCTTTAAATCTTATAGGAGAAGGTGATGTTTCTCACTTACCATATGATGATGTTTGTAAATTGTGCATTAGTTATTCAAGAGGAATATCCAAGATCAGTAAGAATTATCGAGAACTTTCCTCTAAATTTTTGGAATCTATCACAAAAATAGGAGCTACAAAATATTTTCTAAATTTACGATTGGATGTTTGCGGGAAGAATGGAAGCAGTGTAAGGAGAATAATTCAACAAGTTATTTTCCATCACTGATGAGCTTTCAACAGGTATTTAATGAATCAAGTAAGGAAATAGATCGACCATATGGTATAACTCCAAACTCATCATCATTTAATTCTTGGAGTAATATTTATTGTCCCCAGCAGGCTCGTCAACACATCTACAACCCCATAGTTCCATGGAAGACTTATAATCCTCCTTTGATTCAATACCCCACCTTATGGCTGCAATGAGACAGATATCTCTGTGGCCTCAAGAAACATTTTGGATCTTTATCTCTAGGGAAATCTCCCATGCAAATTCAATCATATGAGCACCAACAACAACAACAACTTCTTTCCAATGCACCACTAAGTTATCCTCCCATATGGTCTCAGGTGCATGTGCAACCTTACCCTAGCCTCAATCCATACCCTACCCCTTATCCTAATCCTTACCCTATTCCATATCCTTATCCATACCCTAGACCTAACCCTAGTCCAAACCCTAATCCCAATCCAAACCCAAGCCTTAGTCCAAGCATTAAACAAAACCCTAACCCAAACCATATCATACACCCTAATATAAACCATGAGGTTGTACGGTAGTTGGAACCACCTATTCTTTCTACTAATTCCCATATTGAACAAGATGTTAAACCTTCCATATTGGAAAGGGATTGAATTTGGAAACTTTTCCCATTATCGCAAAACATTTACCCCAAGAAGATATAATTCAAATACCACCTGAGGATCAACCTTTCATTGGAACTTGTTCTGAAAATGTTGTTGAAACTCAAAGCCCTAGAATCTCTCTCAACCTTTCTTGTGAATTTGAGAATCAAATATTTGAGCCTGAACTTGAGGGATTTATCTTTTGTCTTTCACCATATTTTTTGTGCTTACAGGAGAATGACTATGAAACTGTGGAAGACTTGCATCAGTTGGAGAATCATAAATACGTGGATTCCATTGAATCTTGGTTTTGAGCAACCATCAACCCATCTTATTTCATCATCATTCAAAAAATCTTGGTACCATGTCAATTAAAGTAATTGGTTTCTCACGCTTTGGTATGTATTGAAGTTTATTCTTTAAAATTAAGTGTGAGTATAATCAACATTTTGTTACCCACATGGCATCATTGGAATTACGCCTACACTTAAAGGTGATATTTCTTTCTTTAAAAATAGGGTAGGATAATAGGAGAATAATGAATAAATATGAATAACAACACTCTTTAAATTGTGATTTCATAAAAGCACAATTTTTGAAATTTTTATCATTACGCATTCTCATGGTAAAACCTGTCAAAAGTACTTTACACTTAACGCTTCATATTTTTAAAGTGACTTTGATTGTGGATCAATATGTATTGTTATAAGTTACATGTAATACTTTTCTGTTATTCTAACAAACTATCATCCAGAAAATATTTTCAAGTCCCTCTTCGAAGGAATCAATGAAAACCTCTTATGGTGGACCACGTTTCCAAAACCCTAATAAGCTTTCATAAAGAACCCTAGCATGATAAACTCAAGGAATATTTTTGGTCATTATCTGAGATGTTTTCTAAAAAAGTTCTTAGGGAAGCATGACCAACCAGTAAAGAGTAGTAATTAAAAGCTTTTCACATGATCCTGCACTCTTAAGGAGTAGACTTGCTTCCCCACCTATTAAGTAACCTATCCAAGGTTAAACATAATCAGAGCTTTGTTCTAAAAACATAAATGAATTAATTGAGGGATAGGAGGTCTCATTGCGAGTCGACCTACTATGATAATGGATCCTATGGGGAATGACATTACCACACCAGTCACCAAGCCAGGGTAATGGCTTTCAGTTGAAAAACTGAAAGACAAGAGGTCTCATCACGAGTCGACTTGTTCATTCTTGTTATTTCTTATGAATAGAATTATCGTTAGCTGGTTACCAAGCAAGGACAATGTTCTTCAATTAACTTATAAAAAGAGAAAAATTAAATTCTCATAAATGACTCTGAATCTATATCTAATAGGTTAGATAAAAGCATTTCATAACGTTAAAAGGTACTCCTATCGAGGCTATAGACACCTGCTAGCAGTAGGGCCATGCCTGTGGTAATAAAGTTGACTCTACACTATAATTTACTTGATTGATTTTTCTTTTTGTGAATTCACTATCAATCTCTTTGAAAATGGCTTTAAAATCCTTCTATTGTTATACCCTAGATATCTATCTTTTTGGAATGATTTTTATGGATGTGGGGACCCTCAGTGTAGGTAATTCATTGTGCCCAGACAAGCGAAGCTTTAACTATACATGGATAATGGTAACATAATCACTATGGGAAGATATTACTACGTCTACCTATAACACCATATCTTTTAAATCATGTCACTCATGTTTATAATGAGGATGTTGAAGTGAAACTTTTGATCACAGATGCCTCTGAGATATTATTTTTGAAAATTTTAAAAGTTGTCTATTTTTCTCAAATAATAAGACCATCCTTGCAATTTAGTTTTTCCATGGTAGTTTTCATTTTAGGCTTTCTTGAAATCAGTTTAAGTAAATAAAGAGTCTAGTAGACACTCTGTTTTTAAGAGAAAGATTTATCAAGTGCAGGAAATGTAATCATGTAGAATTGCAAGAACATCATTATGAATGTTTATACATGTTTATAATTTTGTTTTTTGCAAAGAAGTAATAGTACCAGATTTTCTTACATGAGGACATGCAAGATGGTCAACATGGGGGGATGTTGGCCTCAGTTTTGTCTCATTTTTCACTCAAACCCTCTCATGCTACTGTTTCATTAAATGACTATTGTTGCAAGTAATTGTTACTTATTTTGTTTTAACGGGATTAAAATACCATTAATGGAAGTTTAATAAAGGTTTGTATGTTGCAAGTTAAAGTTGATTTGATCATGTTTTGAACCTACACTTACCTGCCTACACTGTGCAATAGATTCCTACACCAATTCAGTTCTTACAGCGTGCCTGCACCAGTGCAAGTTTTACAGCATGCCTCCACCAATTTTGGGCTTTCATATATTGACAAATTTATGGGATAACCTCAAAGCGGTTTATGATCAAAATTTCATTTGAACACTTTCACATAAGCCAAGACACACCCAGGTCATACAGATTTATATTTAGAGAAAAATTAATGCTACAACCTCGAATTTGTAGCAGTTTCCAGACTGCCTATTTACACCTCGATTTTTTTGTTGATCATAGTGAATCTCATAGTTCTGAAACATGGGTTTTTCTCCCAGCATAGGAAGTTGAGTAAGCCTCTGGTCGTTTTCCAAAATTTGTAATGATTACGGAGATACGAAGGGGGCTTTGGAAATACCAACTTTTCCAGAATTCTAGAAAATGCCCAGATTTGGGAAATTCATGGTAAATCTCCATTATTTCAGTATGGAAATGGTTGTACTAATATTCTATTAATGATAATTACTTGGGATTCAATCCCCATGATGTTTGCAAAGGATTCGCTTGTTTTATTGCAGGTTTGGAACGTAAAAATATTATAAAAGAAGAGCTATGGCCCCAAGCCTAGCTAATCAATTGAGTCAATCAATTAAGCAGAGGGAAGAAGCATGCACATAAATAGGGCAGAAGGGAGGAGAAGTTTTTCCAATGTAGTAGAACGTAGACTTTAGTGTCGAATGCTTCTCCTACTTGTTGGGATTAGTCAATCTCGCATGATGTAAAAGACTGTTTTCAGTAATTAATTAAGGAATTTTTTATCCATGTTCTATGTACTTATTTATTGCATCTAATGATTTCAATTTATATGTGAACTAAGCACTTAAAGAGAGTGCGAGTTGGCTGGGTTGGCCACCAGACCAGCTCGACACTGCTCTCATCTTTTAAATAGCATTTCAATTCTTGTTTGTTTACTATGTGAATTTTATTTCTTTACAATTTCTTTTTACCTTCAATTGATGTTATCTAACTTGTTGAAGATGTTTTATTCCCAAAAATCAAGTCGATTTGATGCAATCGATTATTCCAAGTTTTAAGGTTAATTTGAGTTGTTGCAATTTGTTTCTATTTCATTTGCTGCATTATTAATTATAATTGCACCTGCAATATTTTAAACAATGATTGCGCCTTCCAGATTGTGTGAATCCATAAGATCGGATTTGCCATTATGAGCTCTAGCTCTAATTCTGTAAATTAATCCAGATGTATTAATTTATATTTAAAGTTGTGATTTTTACATTTGTTGAGCAGATATTTATAAATATGGAAACTACATGTTTGAATTGTTAAATGCTTAATTAATATTATGGTTTCCTTTAACTTCTAGATTGTTCTTACAAATAATTAGTGTAAGCAGTTTTTCTGCTTGCACCAATGCAAGCAGCTTTTCTTCTTGCACCAGTGCAAGCAAATTGTTACACAAAATTAGTGCAAGTAGAATTAATATAGGAATAATTAGTGCAAGTAGAAAAGTTTGAGTTGCTTTTGAATTTATTCCAGCATTACAGTCTTTTCGTTATTCTACCGGAACCACTTGAGTTCCAATTCTGATTTCCGTTATGTTTACTTGCAATTAGAATTTCCTTTTGCATTGGTTTCTTTTAATTTCCCACATGCTTTTAATTGTTTGGATTTTGTTTCTCGCAGTAGTGCAGGATTACATTTATTTTCGAGATTAATCGCAAGATAGACTAGAATCTTTTTTGTACGTTACTAGGGACTTTCTCTGGCATTTCAAGTGTTGCGTCTTGAAGTTCACAAACTCTCCGGACTAACAAATTAAATGTAAATTTATAGACCCTATACTGCACCCAACAATACTTAACATGTATTGTGCTTAGTTAAGTAGATTTATCCAATAGATTTGTGAATTAACCTATCAATAGTCATAAAGATATTTATACCATTACAACATATATGACAAACATAAATAACAAAATTAAGAAGATAAACACATGAATTTCTCCAACAATCTTCTCTATTGATATTTATTTTGGTATTATAGACTCACAACTACCCTGCGCACTCATTTATGTTATCACTCAAATTTTTTTCTAGAAGTTATTAGAAGAAAGAAAATGATCGAGGTAACCACAAACCAACTTTTAATCATAGGCTGTAGCCAACCTATGACTCAGACAAGGCTCTCTTTATATGATTTAGCTTTGTTTGCTAGGATTTTGGGCTAGCTTTGAGTGTTCAGGGGGGGTTTTTGATTTGTATTGAAGATTGGATGGTAGAATCCTTAAAACAGATGAATAGAATTATGTCTTTAGACCATTGGGATATGGAGTCAATAGAAGGGTAACAGAACTAGAACTAACTCACTAAAGGGAGTGTTCAAAGGGAAATCTAACAGAGTACAGTGCAGGTCTTTGTGCCAGATGGGTGAAATGGTTTGAATCAGGGTGAGCGGGCAATCAAGAATTCTCAGACCAAGACTTAAATGAGGAACAGTGGGTAATCGTAAATAAAGGGCAATTAAGAATCCTTTGCTATAGATTACAGAGAGACAACCTAGACTAAGGAGCAATTAATAATTCCTTAACTTAGATAATCAGTAGAAAAAATTTAAATGCATAATAGTTAAAACATAGTGAAATTAAGAAAATTTTGGGATATCATTCCATGTTATAGGATTCAGATTTAGATATACATTAAAGATTGTGGAAAAACTTTAAGAAAGAAAACAACAACGTGAGGAAATAATTTTCTGCACTTCACCCTACACATGCATCCTATGAAATATCATGTCTTTATTCATCAAACCATCTAGCTTTTCCAATCATTGATACAGTAGCTTTACAGTCCTTTAATCAATGAAGTCTGTAGAAATGTCTAGGAATCCACCCTATATTCTGCGAATTGTGAAGTATTTATAAAAAAGTTTATTACAAAATATCCCAAACTAACTTTGGATTTAATTTAGGAAATGAAAATATCTTCTTTCTCGAAGGTAGAGACAAATATTGAATTACTTTCATGCTGTCCCTTTTATTGTGTTGTTGCTGACCTTTATAGTTTGGTTTGTAGCCCTTTATGCTCTTTATTGTTTGAACTTTCATGCTGGAGGCTTTAGTTACATTTGGCTTTCATATGAAATTATTTGGCACTCATACTATTTAACCAGGTTGACATGCTTTTACCTTTTACCCTGTTGACTATACATTAACGTTTTTACTACATTTTACTATAGTAAATCAGTCAATTTTTCCCATCATTCAGCATTAGGTAACTTGATTTTCAACATCCTCCTATATATCTCATCTACCTTGGTATACTTAGAAAAAGTAGGCATAGTGATGAATAGTTGTTTTACCTCATGTTGGAGGAAAAACAAGTTTTCAAATGTCTGGTAAAGAACTTTTCCTGTTGGCAATGCCTTTATTGATGATGTAATGGCCTATTCCTTAGCTAGCTATCTGATTTTGTTGTCATGATCTTGTTTTGTTATGAGCTCATGATTTTTGACCAAGGGTTTCGATAACCCTTTCTCTCTCAAAATATGAAACTTGGTCATAAATCTATCAACTGTTACTTGCATATTTTGACATTAGTCATCCAAGTTTATCATTAAGTTTCTCTTGGAAAGGACCTTTCTTACATCCAAATTTTTTTCTCTCCTATCCTCTATATCCAATTCTTGAAGTTCATACTTGTTTTTATTGTCGAGGAAGTGGATAAGTCTGGTTGCATATTCAGGAATGTATCCTAGTTGTTCCTTGACTTTTTGGATAGCTTATGTAGCTACCTTTATCAAGTCTATCTATTAAAAAATAACTCGATTTAATGGCCAAATATCATTGACAGAGTCAATGATATTGGCCCATAATAGTTCCTTGGCTTGCCCAATGGGTTCCTTTAGTGTTAGATCTTTCTCCATGGCCTTTAATCTTTCATTCATGCTCGTAGCTTTTTGCACTTCTTCCTTTAACGTTGAAGGGACTGATGTTGAGACCATTGGGATGACATTTGGAGATGTAGTGGCAATATCACTTTGCTTCAATTGAATTAAAGTGCCTAGTTATTTCTTTGTCTCCTTTAACTGATCATTAAGTTTTAGGACCAAGTCCATCAACTCTTCATGTCAGGTTTGGCTCTCTAAGACCTCCTATGATTGGGGATGTCACTGCTAAGGTATCTTCAATTGTCTTTTAGTGCAGAAATGTCATCATTTTTCTTATTTATCAGTTGTTCAGTGGCTTAGATATCTTTGGGATCATGTCCCAATTAAATCACTAAGTCTTCCAAAGACTAGATTCTAGTATCCTTGGCCTGTGAGGAGGCCTTCTCTAATTGATATTAAGCTGAGATATTTCTCAATGAATTCTGTAGCTCATGAGTAGCTATGGCTTTACCTATAAGGGTGGAGTATATCATCTCTCCAGCCTGTTTGTGTAATTCAATTTGGTATATGGGATGAATACCCCTTGCCATCACTTCAAAATCAACTCTCTTGAAATATGCTAATGTCCTTAGCTATTATGTAGCTGGTTTTATGAAGGACATCCGTAATTTTCCCTCCTTGATGTCAAAAGCTAACATCAACCTTGTCTGATTTGTAGGTGCGAGTTCGAGATACTGAGCATATGTTTGCGCCTTTAGTTTCTCATTTCTCATCTTGATCTCCTTATATATATCTTTTATATCCTTATCCTTATTAGCAGGCCTACTGAATGAGGATACCTCTACACTTCGCTATCTTTCCAAAATCTAGGTCTGTGATGTGGATGGCCCCTATGTTTCCTCGGATAGAGATGCGCCTTTACTTTTGTCCAGCTCAGTATCAATTATTTCTATTGAGCCTTTTGCATCTTCCTGTTCTGAAACAAGATTTAGCCTAGGTCTTTTGCTTTGACTAGTCCCATAATGTACATTTGATGTGCCCATTCCTGAACTTGAGGGTTCCTCCCTTGTCCTTTTGGGGTTCATTTCCTCATTCCTAGGAGTCTACATGATAGGAAAGGTGCTCATGGCTGACTCTTGCTATTCAAGTACCTATAGAAATGAGCTCTCATCAAACTATCTTTCTAAGTCACTTAAGGAATTCTCTACATCAACCTTTGTACTATCTCTATCTATAAGATTGTTTTCCACCCACTCAGATTGATTTGCATATCTCTCTATCTCTGGTATGGGGTGGTGAATATAATGTCCCAACTTGGTCTTCTTTCTCAATCTGGTCATAAATTCTTGAGGGTCATACCTCCACATGAAACTCTTTTGGAACTTCATTTGATGCAAGATTTGGTCTGCCTCCATCCTTGCCTCTCTAGAATTGCATATGAAGGGGCCTATCTATTTTTTACTTTGAATTGTAATATTTTCTTGGTTGAGACAAAATTCATCTCATCAGAGTTCATTATTTCTCTATAGTACTCTAGAGAAAATAACCTCATGGGGAGGTATTTGGGTAGTTCATATGGTGCAAGCTGGCAACCATACATTCTTGTCTCTGTGTGGTTTTGGTAAAGGTACCAATCTCCCACTTAGCATTGTTTAGACAACTGAAGGACCCTTTTGATCTTTGGATGTATCCTGGGTGGAGGGATTTATTTTAGCATAGTCATGACTGGATGAAGAAAAGAATCTATGAAATCTGAATAGATATATGGTGACTCAAACTTATGGAATAGTGGGTCCAAAAAATGACAGACCTGGGATGACCTTTGGTATCCAGCTCTGGAGGGGAAAGGGAAATCTATTTGGCTAATAATATAGGAACATATGGTAGAGGAAAAATGAGTATTTGAACACTCTTTCATTGTGCATCTTGGTGAACTATTCATGCATTCTCTCAACTACGAACTTAGCATAATAGTAAAAAACAATAAGAGGCTGTCTTGGGGTATAAATTGACATGAAGGCCAGGACAAGTTCATCAAAAAATTCATCAGTGGAGCAGCCTAGGACACATGATATCATGGTGATGATTTGTTTGCCCCTTTTAGAGAACATGGCATAAACATATGGGTAGGGAATTTTAGGAATGTACTACTCTTCAACAATGAAATCTTGGAACAATTGGGCCAATGTAGAGGGACTTAACTTGGAATATTGGTCTGACAAATCTCCAATTGAGAGTGGAGTCAGGTTTGGTCCTGGTTGGAGTTGCAACATTTCATTTATGGAATCAGTTGTAATGGTGAATAAAATATTTTGGTCAGGGGACATAATAGCTCTCAGGCTAGGAATGTAACAGGCATGGCACTAGTGGACAATTTCAGGGAAAACATGTGTCTGTGGGAACTGGTATTTGGGAAAATTTGACTCCCAGAGGTCAATATCATTAGCATGGTTAAGGTATCTATGCCTACTTGAACAATGGATTTTAAGCAGGAGACCATGGTTAGATGTATCCTTAAATTGGAAATCCCTATCGGCCAAAGGAAGTTGGTCGAGGTCCAAATTGGGTGTTTCAATAGGTCTAACGTCCAAGGCAACAGGGGTAGCCATATTTTAGTCCATGTGGATTTAAATTAGGTTTTACAGGTTTATTCAGAAGTTTTTCATGACAACTGGGATTTTTAAAAGGGTTTGGCCATGGGCTTTAAAATTTAAAGTATTTATTTAATTAATTTTACTTAATTGAAACATTATACAAGGTTGAGAATTTCTGAATTTGAAAGGGCCAGTGATAATTTGTGGTCAAATACCTGGAATTGGGTGAATAATCTACAAATTTTGAGGCAGTTGTAGAGGTTCGAGTGGTTTTGGTATGAACTGAGAGGTCGACTGGGGTCTCTCCAACTTTCTTTAGGAGTGAATTCAGAGTTTAAATTGTGAAATTTTCTTTGGCAGAAATTACAATGGTTTGTAGAGAAAATGAGTGAAAAAGGGTAAAAGAGGGCTTCTCGACTTTTATGAAGCAACGATTATTTTTGGGTGGGTGATTTCAAATGAACAGTGGGTGGTTTGACAGGTTGAGCAGGGAGGCAGTTCCCCAAGCCATCACACTACTTATGGAGGTTGGGCCATATTTCAAAGGTTTCACCCGATCTACTACAGAGCGTGACATGTAGCAAAGGAGGCATTGAGCAAAACCACTTTATCAGGTGGGTAACGTTCATCCATTGGGTGTGGCCAATATGGCTATGCACCGTTGGATGAGTGGCAAGTTGATCTAGTGACAGTCGGGTGGAAAATTTGCGTGGGGCGAAATGAATGGGAGTTTTGGGGCGGGGGGGGGGGGGGGGGCCTTAATCATGACGGTTGTGATTAACATGGGGTTAATCACGAAGTTAGGGGATTGGGTGGACCTTAATTATGTGAATAAATTTAGTTTATTGAGATTTGGTAAATTAAGTGGGTTTGGTCGAGATATGGGGAAAATGTATTAGTTTCTATTAAAACTAAGGGTTGAGGGTATTTACATAGGGATTTAGTTAATATATGGGAAAATGGTTTCATTGGGGAGTTAATAAATTTGATAATTAATATGAAAAGTGATGAGATAAGTGACTATATCCTTCACATAATGTAAAATATGCACATTTTATGTGATACATTTGGCACTTAGGATAAAGTAATTTTTGTGGGTTTTTTGGAATGAACAGGGGTTTTAACATGGAATTGTTTTACTTTTCCTAGGAAGAAGAGTTTTAACCTTAGGAACAGGGTGTTTTATTAGGGAAATGAAGAGGATATGTTTTATGAAATGGATTCTAGCACTTGTGTCCATAAGTCATTAAGACAAGGGTCTGGTCCCTCTAAAAGTCAAAGAAATGTTTTGAGCCTCTTTGACTTGTACGATTTAAAGTAGTAGAACATTATTGTGGATAGGAAATTAGTAAGTAAAGGGGAAATATAAATGAGGGGGAGTTAATCACATGAACATGTAAACCTCCGCTTTTTCCTTCATAATTGATCATACATGTTTGAAATATGTATCTAAGCATGATGCATGTGTTTTGATCCAATCATCTTTGTAGTTCAACAACCTTTCTTCTACTTACCCATTTCTTACTCTAACATTTTTTTTCATTTATTTGGGTGCATTTAGGCAAGAAAACCCTTATTTTATCTTTCCTTTAATAAAACAACTAACTATTTCTGACCTTATATCATCCAAAGGTTCAGATTAAGCTTATGAGCTCCCTTTATTTTCTCTACCTATCTAATGATCTGCCAAGATTAAATTGTTTGGTCAGATTTTATTCTCTAACTATAAACATAAAATTCAAATCATAATATAATCAATATTAAAAAATTTGATTACCATGGATTGTGGCATGAATAACAAGCTGCACACAATCATTATTATGCATAAAATTAAATAGTAGTGGCACTTAGATTTGCTAACTTTCATGGTTTTTTTTTGGGTTTCATATACTTTCATTTTTTTGACCTTTTCTCACTCTTTTTGTCCTTTGATTTTTCTTTTAGGACATACCTTCTTTACATTTTCTAATTTTTTAATATGGAAAACATTTGCATAAATCAAATGTAGGTACAATATTACAACGATTAACCTTAGTCATTCAAAATTATGACTCATATTGGTATAGGAACCTAACTGTGGCTCCTCTTGAGGATGGAATTTTCTAGTGAAATGTCAAGAACTTTAAATACCATTAGACTTTGAATTGGTGTTGATGTTACCTTGCAAAGTGTTCCTCTATGCATATGCATTATTAATACTTATGACAGTAAATATTTCAAAGCTTAGGGTCTTCTCTTCCAGCTTCAACTTCAAAAATCACCATCTAATCCAAACTAGAGTTTTGAAAATGGAATATTTACACATGGGAAATGAAAATTAGTAACTAGGTTCAAAGTAGTGTTTTTGCATCCATACCATCAATTTCTCTCAGGAAGAAAGCATTATTTCCTCTGTAAGAATAACCAACACAGGGACCTTTCCATAGAAAATCAAATTTCCCATGTTTACCTTTGTCTTTCCTCCTTGAATCTCACTTGAGCACCTTGTCTCCAAGGTAGAAATCTTTAGCCTTGGTTCCATTATCAAAAATATTTTTAACCCTTTCCTGCACAACTTGAGTCTTAATATAGACCTCTTCTCTGGTTTGTTGTAGATGAATAGTTTGGTTGATTCTTCTTCGGATACTATTTGGTTAAACCTACAATTCTTGAAGTATATTCATTACTAGTACTCCCAAACAGGATGGAAAGACAACTTCCATCCCATAAACTAGTTGATAGAGAGAAGTACCAATTGATTTCTTAGTAGTCGATCTGTTTGCCCATAAGGCACTGACTAGATTTTTTTTTACCAAGTTTTCTTATTCTGTTGTAGTAAGTTCTTGATGATGTTTACCAAGATTTTGTTTGAGGATTCTGCTAGTCCATTTCCTTGAGGATAATAGGTTGTAGAATGGCTCAGGGTGATATGATATTTATTGCATAAATCTATCATTATTTTGGATTTAAAGGTTGTTGCATTATCAATAATGAGCTTAGTTGGAAATCGAAATCTTGATAAAATATTATTTTCAACAAAGGTTATGATAACAATGTCTGTGGCTTTCCTTGAAGGTATGGCCTCTATCCATTTCGTGAAGTAGTCTGTGATAGTGAGGATCCATTTGTGTTGGGAAGATGAGGGTGGGTGAATTTCATCAATGAAGTCTAAACCCCATTGTTGAAAAGGTATTTTAGTAGAGATTGGCTTGAGGGTAAAGGTAAAATCTTTTTCCTCCACTAAAAAAATTAACATTTGTGACAGGAGGTCACATATGTTTTGACATCAGAAAACAAGGTAGGTTAGTAGAAACTAGCTCTAAGGATTTTATCTATGGTGGTCTTCCAGTAAAGGTGTTCTCCATAGTCACCTGCATGAAACTCTTACAAAACTTTATCAGATTCATATTTTCATAAGCAATTAAGAAGAATACCTTCATGACCTCTAGAAAAAGAGCATTGTCTAATATACAAAACTTCAAGGATTTCATCTTCAAAAGCCTACTTTTAGTTCTAGATAATTTAGGAGGAGATTGTAAGTTCAATAAAACATAAATAATATCAGCATACCATGGTTATTCAATAAAGGTCTATCTGATTAATGGAGTCACCATCTCCTCTTCATTATCTACTGCTGCAATAAAGTTTATATCCAAGGCATGACAGGTTGATTCAGCCATGAGCTTGGCTAAACCTTGGCCCTTGATTAACTTAGTAGGTTTGATTTCTATATCATACTCTAAAATAGTAGCAATCCACTTTCCCCTCTTTCCATCAGGACCATCCTAAGTTAGGATGTCTTTGACTACTGAATTTGGAATGTACGCAATTATATGAGAATATAAGATGTATACCCTAAAGTCCTTAATGGCTTTGACTAAAGCTAATGCTTAATTTTCCATTTTATTGTATTTAAAGGGGTCATCTCTTAGGGCTTTGCTAAAGAAAGAAATGGGTTGTTCATATCCCTAGTCATTGTTTTGCAATAGAACTGCATCAACCGTGTGCTCAAAAGCAAAAGAAAACAAGATGAAATCTTTGTCGAATTTAGGAATGATTAACACATGTGTTTTAGTTAAGTCCAATTTAATGTCTTCAAAGGATTTCTTAGCCTCAACAGTCCATTTATGGTGCAATCTTTTTTCAACATGCTGTTTAGAGATCTAATTAATTCTGCCATATTAGATATAAATCTTCTAGAAAATTAATTTTTCCTAAAAAATCTTGTAACTCTTTAATGTTCCTAGGGTGTTGTATTTGCAAGATGGCTTCTATTCTCGCAGGGTCTATTATTATACCATCTTTCGAGATTATATGACCTAACAACTTTCCTTCTTCTAACCCAAAAAAGGACTTTTTGGGGTTCAAGGAAATTCCAAATTTCCTGCATTTAATAAAAACTTGTCTTAGATGATCCAAATGTTGATTGTTAGATTTTGAAAATAAGTAATATGATCTAGATATATCACAAGTAAATCATGAATTTCTTTCGCAAAGGCTATATCCATAGCCCTGTGGAAAGTGGCTCTTGCATTCATTAGCCCAAAAGGCATTTTCACATACATAAATGTGCCCCAAGGAGTAGTAAAGGCAGTTTTGGGTTGCTGATCTAGATGAACCAATATTTGATTGTAACTAGATAACCCATCCAATAATGAGATCTTGGTTGATCCAACTACCCTCTGTAAAATGTGGTCCATTTTGGGGAGAGGGTAATTGTCTTTTATTGACACTTTATTGAGGTTTCTGAGATCCACATAGAGTTTGATCTCACCAGTTTTCTTTCTAGTTGGCACCAAGTTTGAGACCCAAGAAAAAAATACGATTGGTGCAAATATTTTGGCATCATACATCCTCTGAATTTCTTTTTCAATTGCAAGTAATAAGATAGGATTGATCCTTCTAAGTTTTTGTTTGAAAGGCTTTTAATTTTCTATGTTGGTGTCATAGGATTTGAGGTCCTCATAACTCTAAGCAAAGACATCCTGAAATTCCTTCAACAACTCAATGTATTTTACTTTTTCAGTTGGAGGTAATGATTTTGAAAGTTTGATCAGTTTAGGATTTTCATTGGTGCCTATATTACATTCTTCTATATCATACCTTAATGGTTCCATTTTAGGTTTCCTAGGAACATCATTTGAATCAAATAAATCTTCCACAGGGGTTAATCCCTTCGATAAGATGTTATCCTTGAGATTAATTACTTCAGTTTCTTCACCGATTATTTCATCAATCTCAATTTTCTCTAAGTTATCTACATCTGATTTAGTAAATTTAGTTGGGTTGATTCTATCTAGTTCATCACCTTCTATCTCATTTATTTCTATCTCATCCTTAGTGTCAGGATCTATGGATGTATCAATATCTATATTTTTATTTACAAACTCTTCTTCTGAGAGTAGAAAGTTATTTATTAGATTGTCATTAGAAAATATTTTCCAATTTTCAAATTATTGGGAATTGTAGGTCTATGCCTAACTTTAGCAGTGTATTGATGGTTAGATTGGAAGGGTCATTTGTAGGTGTTGGCAAACATTGCTAAACTATGGGCTTGCATATTGTGTTTTCTAGGGATTACTAAAAGCTTTGTTTCTAGGAAAGTATTAAGTATTTCTACAATAGTTCCCCTATAACAGCTTAATCTAGGGTCCTTTGTCATATATACAACATTAATACGTTTTATAATTAGTTCAGAGTCTTCCATGACAAAAATTATTTTAGCTCCTCGATTCCTAACTAACTTAATACCTAAAATTAATGTTTCATACTCGGCCATATTATTGGTACATTTAGAATTCAATCAATATGCATGGCCTTCTGAGTGATTGTTTTCCAAGTTAAATACCCACACTTCTGCTCCTGCTCCTAACTTATTGATTGATCCACCAAATTCTAAATGCCATAATATCTCATACTCATAAATTTCACTATTTGGTGCAACAATTTTTTCTTCATTTATAGCAGTTTGACCATCTTGTTCGTTGAAAAGTTCTGCAGTTTGGTTAGTTTCATTTTATGGAGAAACTGCAATTTCTTTTGGTTTTGCATTAGTAGCATCTAAAAAAATTTCTTATGTTTGATCAGCATTATACAGGATAATATAATCGGTGTCTGAGTGTATGGAGTAGATGGGAAAGTTCTGAGGCCGATCCCGGCTACTTACCATATATTTCATTAAGGTTTCTCGGTATAGTTTCTTAGGTTGTCGAAAAACTAAGATTGTTGCATATGACATATCTAGTTGTAAAGATCCCTGAATTTTGGCTCCCCATGATCTGGATAATGACATGCCATACTTTAGTGTGATGTCAACAACTTCAATATCCATAAGAATACTTTTGGTAGGATATTGGACTAATGTGACACACAGGTCTTTAATCAATCCTAAACACTGTACTTGACTGGAGTCAAATGAAAATAAGTCTTTGTAAGGCCTTGTAATGTCTGGGTTTAATTTCTCCATTACTGATTTGGGCATCAAGTTGTGAGAGGCCCCAGAATCCAACATTGCATTGTGTAGAATTTGGTCATGGATACTAAGACTAATGTAAAAAGGTGGAACTCCTCCTTTTAATGATTTGCCATTAACATCTAGACCAAATATGAGTTCTGGTTGGTCATCAAATAGGTTGACCGAATCCTCATTTTCAACAATGTTTAAGGTCTGGTTTATCTATGATTTGTAAGTTTCATTCATGATTAGTTATGTTAAAGGAACTAAAATCTTTAGCTTTGCTATCTTTTCTCCCAGATTGAATGGAAAAGAGACTTTTTTTGTTTGAAGGTTTTGAATTTTTGTAGTAGGGGCTTGAGTAGGCTTATCTTCTTTTCCTTTATTGGGGATCTCCTTATGTGGATTTTCAGATTTGATGTTTTGAGCTTTGTCCACTGGTTCCTTAGGTGGAATTGAAGTAGATGGTGGATCAACAGAAGGTTGATCATAGGTTATGTCTACAATTGTGGAGAAAGAAGGATTTGGGTTCTGCTTAGGGAGAATTTGGAGGATTTTTGAAACAAGGGCTTCTTCTATTTTCTTGGGTTGACTTAGAATTGTTTTCTTAGTTTGGTTAGGGACATCAACATTCTTTTTTCTTCTTAGATTATACTTTTTATATACTTCGAAGATGGTAGAGTCATATCCCTATTTGTAATCAAATGATTCTCCAGACTGGACTTGTAATTACTGCAGCATATGCAGTTCCTTCTAATCTTGGGTTAGAAAAACATTGTCCTCATCATTTATTTCCATTAGGTTAATTTGTGTATCTTGTTCTCAATCTTCTGGATGGGATGTATCTACATATTTTTCTTGAAAAGGAGGCCTAATGTTTTGATTCGGTCCTTTTTTCCCAATGTTTTGGTTTTGGTTTTTTCTAAAATTAAAGTTTCTAACTGGAGATGCTTGTTTTTTATCCCATTGGGGTTTCCTTTCTATGTTCTCTCTTCTATCCATTATTCTTTCCATACTTTTGGCTAAACTATATATTTTAATGTCAGACGGTGAAGTTTCATCCCTAGCAGTTCCTCTTTTTTCATTTCTAACTCTAGCCCTTTTAGCTAACAAATTAGCTTCAACACTAACAACTACACTTTGAATTTCTTCTAAGGTTGGGGGGTTTCTTTCCCTAAGTTGGTATGCCATATTTGTGTCAAAACCATCAGGGAAATTTATTAATGCTATGTCAGGTGGGGGTCTAAGATTAACTGGGATGGTGTTATATATTATTTAATCTAGTGTTGTAATCTTAAACAACTTCATTAGGTCCTATTTTAATATTCTCATATTCTGAAAGGATTTGTAGGAGATTCTTTTTCTTTTCACATCTGTTCAAAAATTGCTAGTGAAGTGCATCTAAATTATCGATACTATTAGAATGCAATGCTCTAAATCATTTCCTAACATCACTAGCTAAAGTTTGCGAAAAGAGTCTCATTTGAACATTATCTATGTCAATCTCACGCAACTCAAAGTAATTTGTTATTATGTTGACATGTTGTTGTGTAGTGTAATGTCTTGCGCCATCAAATTGAACAATTTTACTTTGGTAGTCTATTGGCATAGCACCAAGTTGGGCAGGTAAAACAAGAGGAGCATATCTATTTGCCATGGTGTTATAAAAATATTTGGGCACTACAACCCCAATCATATATGTCCATAAACCAAGGGATCATGAGCCCATAGAAGTGTTGTTTCATGCCCTAAAGGAACAAGGTTAGTTGATTACATCGTCTCCCAGAAGTTCCCAATGGAAAACGGCTCAGAATTGGCCAAAACTAGACCATACAGATTGCTCAGTGCTAAGGGTGTGATGCATCTCACTTGCTCAGTGCAAAAAGTGTGATGCATACTGGAAAGCCCTTATATAGGGTGCGATGTACAAGAGTAGACAAATGGCAGAGATAGTTTGCGAGGTGGATGATCATGGAATCTTCCAGAAACTTCTCCTGTGACACTTGCCTCTCTGAATTCCCCCAGGGATGAGTAAGAGATCATGAATCTCCAAGTGGAATCAAGAACTATCAGAGAGAGGACACTAATCAAAATCCCAGAAGCTGACTCACCCCCTGCAATCATCTATATATGGATCCCTCATCCCAGAGATCCAAAGGCTGTAATCTTGTATCTTGTAAGGAAGTGTTTTTGGTTTCCTGGTGGAACATCATAGTGTTGGGTGATCTAAGCTTTTCATGAGGTGAAGAAGGGCTTTCATGCTGGGAGGATGATGTTGGGTTAGATCAATGGGTTGTAATCCTCTCTTCTATTCTTTATATCAATAAAGCTATTCAAGTTTTCCTCCACATTCTTGTATGTCTGATAATATATGCATTTGTGTGGTCAATATATATCCGGTCCTATATTGTTTATGATTGTAGATCTCTTCACTTTGAAGGTATTATGCTGCTTTGACTTTACAGGTACTCTTTGAAGCGGAGTAATCAAGGAAGGAGCAGCAAAGATCCATCAGAGGGGAGAAGGAACAAGAAAGGAACCAAGCGAAAGATTTAGGTTGGTATTCTTTGCTCCTCTCCTATCGACTTCTCATAAAGGAAAGCGGAAGTAACTTTAATCTGTTTGTTTCTAAGATAGCTACCTATCTTAGTGGGACTAGCAGCTCTGCATAGACACTAGATTTCCCGATAAAAAAATAGAGACTCCATTGGGGAGCGAATAGCTTGTTTTCTTGTCTACATTTGTTTGCTTTATGAACTTACAAATGGATCCTGAAGTCAAGCTAGCTAGCCTTCGAACTGCATTTGCTGTGCAAGCACAAAGTAGATCAATGCCGCTTCAGTCCATCTCCGGGTTTTGTTTACAATATGAACAATTGATTTGCAAACATCCTAACTGCCCTGGTGGTGGCTCAAGTAACCTCATTAGATCAGCCCCTATGATTTACATTTACTGACTATCATTATCTCGGCCTAAATCCCTGAACTAGGTTACAAAATGTGACCAAGGACCAACTTGATGTTTTGTCCTTGCACCATCGCACCTTCTCCTTTTGGGAATCTGGATGCATTGCACCTCCCATGTGCAGCAGGTGGGATGCATCACTCTTTCCATGTGTTACAAGTGCGATGATCACATAAGACTTTGTTTGCTTCCAGGTTTTGCTTTTTTGTTCACTCTCTTTGGCTTTATTCAGGAGTTTTGCTGTCTTTGATTAGTATACCACTGTGGAAACTCCCTTCCTTTAGATGATTCAGCCTCCATTATACAAAGAACTGTAAATGTTTTTATGTATTGTTTGCCATTTACGGTTCTCCTTTACAAAGAAGTAGCGTAATCAAACTGTCATCTTTTAATTTGGAAGTGCCGCATGTGTCATTTTCAATCAAAGAAAAGAATCCTACTATTCTTGATGGTCGATTATACTATTACTCTTTTATTTGATTTGAATTAATAGTTTTTCAAGTGTCGAAAGTAGTTTTCAATTCAAAATTGCAAAGTGTCGTCATTATCTTCCTTTCTTCTTTTGAATATAAAATTGTTAGTACTGTCGCTTGAAACAATTCAGATTTGTACTTAGCATTCATTTTGTCATTCACACATTACGAAAGCAAAAGCAAATACATGCATGTGAATTTGAATTTAGATTGCTTGTTGATTTTGATTTAGGACAGTGCATCTAGTGTGTGCTCTCTGCTCTATGTTGAAAGAATCCCACTTCTCTTTCCTTAGTAGCTAGGATTTTCATTGCAAAAAGAATAAACGATTGTTTATCATCTTATATTGCATTTTAGGAATTGTATATATACATCACGCGGTGAACCTGAAAGGAAAAACTATTAAGAAACACCATCTGTAAAATAAAATCCATGAACATAAAAACACTTTGGAACCTAATGCACAACATTTAGAAGTCTAGGCTAGAGACATATTCCAGCGTGTAAAGTCTGGTAACTATTTCTTTCATCGTAGATTGGGTGATTCCTCCTCTTTGAGATGACAAGTGCTAGTACGGACTTGTGCTCCCATGTAGCGTCGAGTATATATTGGGAGACCACAATAGGCTACACCCTTTATCCTTAGGAAGCCGTGTCTACCGCCCTATCGATCACAATGCACTGAACACAACATTGCGGAAGATTGATTACCGTACCGTAAAAAGTATTCTACAGTTTTGCGATTGGTTTGGTAATCCATTTATCTAGATTTCTAGAGTAGTATCTTTCATTCCTTTTTAGACTCCTTAAAGGAAAAGGTCCATTTGAGCACTTTTCACTTCAGGCTCATTAAAAATCGAAGGCGACTAGAGTGAAATTTAGCTTTTTCTCGACTCTTAAAAATTGAAAAATCAAGTTGTGTCAAAGTGTCATAAAATTTATTTTAATCGGAGTAACATCACTATTCCCTCGTTCATCTTAGGTTGAGGAAAATGGAGTCCAACAACCAAGGATTTCCCCTTGGAGGAAATCCTAGTCCTTTCTCCTCTTGGGGAGATTTTGGTGCACCTCATATGGCCACATTGTCCCTCCTAGGACTGACAATCGGCTTGCCAATATGGCTCTTCTCGACCTCTGTCATTCAAACCACCGTAGTTCTTGAACAATTGAGTCAGCAAATAGATGATACTAGACATACCCCCCAACCTTCTGCTTCTCTTGTTTCTCCCTCCCCTCCTTCCTCTTCACTTGGTGAAGTTGGTAAAGCTAAAAGCCAAGTAATTGAGAAGAAGAAGAAAGGGAAGGAGAAGGAGAAGAAAAAGAAGGAGCCAAAGGCAAAAAGGGGAAACCGTGCATCATCTAGCGAAAAATCCACACACTGCACCATTCAAACCCAAATCTCCATGTGTCATTTGCAAAGGGGACAACTATCATCGAGATTGTCCTTTCATCCCTCAGATCTTAAGGGACTGGTCTCCTTGTTTGGAAAATCCAGTGTCATCAATCTCTGATGATCATGTTGAGAGTACACCATCAACTAGTGAAAATGAAGTCTCTTGACATAAAGGAAAATGTAAATTTCCCTATAAACTGTGTGAAGGAAATTATGGCGTCCACCATGGTCCCTTCCTAGATGAAGCTAAAAGAGTCTTGGATAACCGTCCTGCTTCACTTTTGCGGCTTCCTCCTAGGCACAAGAAACTCTTGTCAAGTCCATTTCTAGTTGAAAATACGATTGACACAACTTTGTGGTCAGTTGAAGCATCCATCATTAAATATAAACCCTCTGAGTCCACACCAGATGAAAGTCAAAAGGTCGAGGCGGCAGTCGACCCAGTCTTGTCTTCAGAAGGTCCATCTTTAGATGATACAGTCATCAAAGAGAATGAGAATGACACCATTAATATTATTTTCATAAACATAGACTCCAATGAACATGGGGGGAATCTACCTGTTCCTTTACCATAGGGAGGAAGTTCGTCAGAGTCATATCTAGTTGTTTATTCGGTCCCACCTCCGAGAAACCTAGTCATTTCCTTTGATTGGAATCTAATAGGCAGACCCCATCTACCGTCTAGTGTACCATTTCGAATCATTGTACAATCTTACAGAATGGTCATGGTCAGTACAATCATAGATGAAGGGGCTTCTATGAGTATCCTTTCCTCAACTACTTGGAAAGCGCTTGGTTCGCCATCACTTCTGCCTGAGATGCAAAATCTAACAGGCTTCGACAAAGGAACCAGTTGACCGTTAGCGATCCTTTCAAGTTTTCCTATAATTTTGAGAGGGAAAACCATGTATCTGAATGTAATGGTAGTCCAAGGATATTTAGATTATAATCTGCTCCTTATGTGTGACTATATTTATAGCATGGGAGCCATTGTCTTCTCACTCTTTCGAGTAATGTTTTTTCCGCATGAGGGCCGAGTGGTCTAGCTCGTAGACCAGCTTTCATTCCCCGGCTCACACATAGCTAATAGTCAAATGCCATCCCTAACTGGTCTTTTCATGCAAGGAATGTCTCATCAATCTCCAGTCTGTCCACCTAAAGAACGCGAGTAATTTGGTGGCCATGGCTGAAACCTAGGGGGCATGCACCCTGGTTTGCCTCGATAGGAAAACCTTGGGTATAGGGTAAAGTTTCCATGAAGGATATATGACTAGTATGACACACCCGTCCATATAGGGAAATGGGATTAGACCGGAATAAGATTCCCTCGTCAAAGTTATGTGAGTGGAGGCAAATGTGCCATTCACCTTTGTATATTTTGGTAAGCATCGCCAAGCAAGTATTTTGTCTGCAAATGCGAATGGAGCAATCTTGCAATTGAAAGAAATTTCATATGGTAACCTGGAAATTCTACTTCACCTTACTTGGGGGCATGAAAACCTTTCGTGCGAAAGTGAAAAGTGACCAGCATAACGCTAACTCCATAGTTTCGTTGACTTCAACTGCTTAATTTAGGTGAGTGGTTGAATCAACCTTTCACCTTTGCAAGGGCCAAATGGTGCCGGAAAAGTAAAGGAAAATTTTTCCTACCTGACTGTAGTAGTTAACTAACCCCTAGGATAGTAGTTGGTCGCTCCTAGCTTGCATGCGAGAGGCAGCAGAGCAAAGTTTTGAATGGTGCAAGCTCCTTAAAAATTGAACCTATCGATGAGACATCCTTATTATGAGACTAGCATGAGCAGTTTTTATGAAAATTTCAAGATTTTTAAAAATTAAACCTAAACGATGAGAAAATGTTCCCTCAAAGCTTGAGCTCATTAAAAAATGAACGAATATCCGGTAAATAGCCATTGCGAATGCATTATCATCAGCTTTTGAGCCTTGGTCGTGTTCTCATCATCACCTCCACTCTGTTTTAGCCGATCATATGCCTCCATTTGATTGTTTACCCTTTTCAGTAACAATTGTGACGAGTGATTCTGTTAGCCATCCTTGTGACAATACCGTGATTGGAAAATTCCAAACCTTACCTGGAATCAATAGGTACCCAAAAATATCACTCATTCCTCAAAAAATGAGTCTCCTTTAAGCTCTTTTCATCTGACTCGTAAAATTTGAAAAGATTGTCGAGAAATTGGCCTCTCCAGCTCGTTATAGCTATCAGAAGTGCTATCCCTCCTCTAGATTTTAATGTTTTTTGACCTGAGGGATTTTAATCTTGTTTTGTTCGATTCATTAAAGCTATCAAAAATTCATCCCTTTCGTATTATTTTATAATTTTTTGGACTTAAGGGATTATATGACAAAAAATTATTATTGGAGTTTCCTTTCCACCCCTTTCAGAATCTCTAAAGTTGAGAAAGGATCGAGTTGTCTTTGTCATTAAACTCGTTAAAACCAATAGCGACAAACTTTTCCATAGAGACAAGAATGAGTTTCACTGTCGCTAGGCTCGTTAAAACATAGCGATGGGTTTTCCCAAAGGGCAAATTATAGAACAAGCATATCTTATCCTCATCAAGCTTGATAAAAATAAAGATGTACTGGTCAGCAGTGACTGGGGAAAATTGGAAAGAAAGCTTAAAGAAACTTTATTGGTATCGAGTCGCTCTTGAACATGACACCTTCACTCCATCACCATGATTGAGTCGGGTTGGGTTATTCCATTCACCGGTCATATCACCATTGGTCCATCTTACCATCCATCTTTGGGGTTAATGCTACCAATCCATTTCAGTGTCGCCGATATGTTCAAGAGAAGTCGATCAGAGAATTCACCAACCTAGCTTCTATCTCACCCACTGGAATGCCTTCACGCTTCATTCTTTCATGACTGCCACCCTGAACCCTGTATTGTTAGATTGTTTTCACCTCCACAAAATCATTTGCTCTGTTCCATGTTGTAGATGTGGGATTCATTAAGGCCCTCCTATGATGGGTCACTTCTTGTTGACGACAGCTCATTATCCAAGTAGTCAACCTAGGAACAACCCTTTCAGTACTTTGAAGCTTGCATGCCTCAATGGTAAGTTTCTCACTTCCGGTGACAGGTTTACATCAATGGCCTTCGACTGAAATATTTTGTGTGGTGTTTAATGCCAAGTCCCTTTTTCACACCACTTGAATTGTACTATTGTACCTTGAGGGTCATCATCATTATCAGTGATTCCTCTCGTGCCTGTTAACATCTTACATCATTGGATGATAATCAGGCAATGTCTTTCCATGTTCGACTCCAGAACATCTTTTCACATGGATAAACTTGTACTTTGGGTGAAGATCGAACATGTTTTAAGACCCCGGATATCGTTTCATCCATCCAGGATGTGATATATTCAGGAAAATAAAGACATCAAATGTACATCATTGCTGCACTGATGATCATCTGAATCAAAGGATGATGGCTCTATCAGAATCATTAGTCTGCCACATAGACAGTTGTCTGTCCTATGTACATGAAAATGAATTTATAAAGCTGAGCATGGGAATGCCTGCCTCAGCTAGATCATAAAAATATTATGAAGATAATGTATTGTATTGTATCCTATTACAGGTCGCCTTCCAGTTCGAAAAACCTCGGATCCTCATGATAAATCATTTCACCCAACATCAAAAGATTTTTTACCTCATGCTTTAAGGGGCATCTGTTATAGACATATTTGGGCACTACAACCCCTATTGTATATGTCCATAAACCAAGGGATTCTAAGTCCCTAAAAGTGTTGTTTCATGCCCTAAAGGAACAAGGTTGGTTCATTACATCATCTCCCAGAAGTTCTCCATGGAAAAATGCTCAGAACTAGTCAAACCTAGACCTTACAGATTGCTCAGTGCTAAGGGTGCGATGCATCTCACCTGCTCAGTGAAAAAAGTGTGATGCATACTGGAAAGCCCTTCTGTAGGGTGCAATGGGTGAGAGTAGACAAATGGTAGAGACAGTTTGCAAGGTGGATGACCATGGAATCTTCCAGAAACTTCTCCTGTGACACTTGCCTCTCTGAATTCGCCCAAGGATGAATCAGAGATCATGAATCTCCAAGTGGAATCAAGAACTATCAGAGAGAGGACACTAATGAAAATCCCAAAAGCTGACTCACCCCCTGTAATCATCTATATATGGATCCCTCATCCTAGAGATCCAAACGTTGGAATCTTGTATCTTGTAAGGAAGTCTTGTTGGTTTCCTGGTGGAACATCATAGTGTTGGGTGCTCTAAGATTTTCATGAGGTGAAGAAGGGATTTCATGCTGGGAGGATGATGCGGGGTCAGATCAATGGGTTGTAATCCTCTCTTCTATTCTTTATATCAATAAAGCTATTCAGGTTTTCATCCACATTCTTGTATGTTTGATAATATATGCATTTGTGTGGTCAATATATATCTAGTCCTATATTGTTTATGATTGTAGATCTCTGCACTTTGAAGGTATTATGTTTCTTTGACTTTACAGGTACTCATTGAAGCGGAGTAATCAAGGAAGCAGCGACAAAGATCCATCAGAGGTTAGAAGGAACAAGCAAGGAACCAAGTGAAATATTGAGGTTGGTATTCTTTACTCCTCTCCTATCTACTTCTCGTAAAGGAAAGCGAAAGTAACTTTAATCTGTTTGTTTCTAAGATAGCTACCCGTCTTAGTGGGACTAGAAGCTCTGCATAAACACTAGATTTTCTGATAACATATGGTTGTAAGCTGGGAGGGGTTAAGATGTGGATGAAGAATTGTTGAAGAACCAGGACTAGTAGGTGATTAATGGGTGATGATAGGTTGGTGAGGGAGAGTATGTATAAATAGTGGTGAAGGATGGACACCAAAAGGTATTATTGATGAAGTTGAAGGGAACAACGGTGAACTCAAATTAATGGATGATTTCTTAGAAAGCTGATGGGCTGTGGCAGTATTAATGGATGATTGTGGAGATTTCAGAGTGTACTCATCAATGGATTTGTTGGCTTGTTGAACTTCAAGGTCTGCAATAAAATCAGGATCTAGAATTGTTTCACTGAGTGAATTTTCGGATTTTGTTCTAGATAATGAAAAATCAAATGGCACATTAAAGGGAAGTTCTTCTAAAAATAACCACTCATCAGGACATGAACTAGTTTTAACTAATGGTATCTAGCTAACTGAACTTTCTTTTTTTTTGGATTTTCTTGAAATTAGGGTAGGATTATCAACTACTGGGGTAGGGTTTGGATCTGGATTAGCCCTAGTATAATGAGTCTTCCTGGAAGCCAGAATTTCAAACTTTTTAATTGTTTTTGTGTGATTTTTTCAAGATAACTTCTAACAATTACTTTAAGAGGCTCGAAATGAATATTTAGGATTTTGTTAAAGCTTTATTAGGACCAAGGATTCGATGTCGCTAGTATGGTTGCCACTATGTTATAACTCAGAATTTTCTCTAGAAGTTATCAAAAGAATGAAAATGTCTAAGGTAACCACAAACCAACTTTTAAGCATAGGCTCTAGCCAACCTATGGCTCAGAGAGGGCTCTCTCTATATGAATTAGCTTTGTTTACTGGGATTTCAGGCTAGTTCTGAATGTTAAGGGCGGGTTTTGATTTGTATTGAAGATTGGATGGTGGAATCCTTAAAACAGATGGATAGAATGATGTCTTTAGACCATTGGGCTATGGAGTCAACATAAGGGCAGTAGAACTAGAATTAACTCACTAAAGGGAGTATTCGAAGGGAAAGATTGCATAGTACAATGTAGTTCTTCGACTGATATAGGTGAAATGGTTTGAATCAAGGTGAGAGAGCAATGAAGAATTCGCATACTATGACTTAAATGAGGAACAAAGGGTAATCAGAAACAAAGGGAAATTAAGAATCCTTTGTTACAGATTATAGAGAGGCAACCTAAACTAAGGAGAAATTAAGAATTCCTTAACTTAGATAATCAGTACAAAACATTTAAATGCATAACAGTTAAAACAGAGTGCAATTAAGCAAATGTTGAGATATCATTCCATGTTATAGCATTCAGAGTCATATATACATTAAATATTGTGGAAAAACTTTAAGAAATATAACAACAGCGTGAGGAAATACTTGTTTGCACTTCACCCTACACATGAATCCTGTGAAATATCTTGTCTTTGTTCATTAATCCAGCTTGTTGGTCTAGTCAGTGATACAATATCTTTACAATATTTTGATCAATGAAGTCTATAGAAATGTCTAAGAATCCATCGTACATACTTTGAATTGTGAAGTATTTATACAAAATCTTATTACAAAATATCCCAAACTAACTTGGGATTTAATCTAGGAAATGAAAATATCTTCTTGCTAGAAGGTAGAGACAACTATTGAACTACTTTCATGCTGTCCCTTTTATTGTGGTGCTGTTGGCCTTTATATTTTGTTTTGTATCCCTTTATGCTCTTTGTTGTTTGAACTTTCACGTTGGATTCTTTAGTTACTTTTGGATTTCATCTAATACTCTTTGGCACTGATACTCTTTAACCATGGTGACCTGCTTTTACCTTTTACCTTGTTGACTGTACATTAACCTTTTTACTACATTTTGCTAGTAAATTACTCAAATTTTCCCAAAATTCAGAATTAGGTAGCTTGATTTTCAACATCATCCTATATATCTCATTTGCCTCGGTATACTTATCAAAAGTAGGCCTAGTGATGAATAGGTGTTTTACCTCATGCTGGAGGAAAAATAGTTTTTCAAATGTTTGGTAAATAACTTTCCTTGTTGGCATGCTTTTATTGATGATGTACTGGCTTGTTCCTTAGCTAGTACTCTGATTTTGTTGTCATAATCCTGTTGTGTAACGAGCTTGTCATTTATGACCAAGGGATTGGGAAACCTTTCTCTCTCAAAATTTGAAACGTGGTCATAAATCTATCAACTGCTACTTGCTTATTTTGACATTTGTCATCCAAGTTTATCATTAAGTTTCTCTTGGAAACGACCTTTCTTACTTCCAAAATTGTTTATGGCCTATATTCTATATCCAATTCTTGAAGTTGATACTCGTTTTTATTGTTGAGGAAGTGGATAAGTCTGGTTGCATCTTCAGGCATGTCACCTAGTTCTTCCTTGAATTTTTGAATAACTTTTGTAGCTACCTTTATCATGTCTATTTGTTTAAAAATTGCTTGAATTGATGGCCAAATATCATTGACAGAGTCAATGATATTGGCCCATAATCGTTCCTTGGCTTGCCCAAGGAGTTCCTTTACTATTAGATCTTTCTCCATGGCCTTTAATCTTTCATTTATTCTGGCAGCTTTCTGCACTTCTTCCTTGTGCATGATCTTGGAAAGCTTGCAATCTGTTTACAAGCTTGTCACCTGTTCTTTCATTTTGTTCATTTTTGTAGTCTGAGTAGACATTTTCTCCATGGCTTTAAATAACTTTGCTGCTTTTTCTCCTAATGCACCTACTACTAATGTAGACTCTGTTGAAACTAGTTGTGTTGTAGGCATGGGAGTTGTGGGAGCCAATGCAGCTGCCAGCATTGAAGGGACTGTTGTTGAGACTGTTGGGATGAAATTTGGAGATAAAGTGGCAATATCACTTTTGTTCAATTGAACTAAAATGTCTAGTTCTTTCTCTGTCTCCTTCAGATGATCATTAAGTTGTAGGATCAATTCCATCAACTCTTCATGTCTAGTTTGGCTCTCTAAGACCTCCTATGTTTGGGGATGTTGCAGTTGAGGTATCTTCAATTGTTGTTTCATTGTAGCAATGTCATCATTTTTCTTCTTTAGCAGCTACTCAGTGGCTTTGACATCTTCGGGATCATGTCTTAATTCAATTGCTAAGTATTCCAAAGACTTGATTCTAGTATCCCTGGCCTGTGAGGAGGCCTTCTATAATTGATATTGAGCCGAGATATTTCTCAATGAATTATGCAACTGATGAGCAGCTATGGCTTTACCTGTGAGGGTGGATTATATCATCTCTCCATCTTGTTTGTGCAATTAAATTTGGTCTATGGGATGAATATCCTTTGCCATCACTTCAAAATCAACTCTCTTGAAATCTACTAATTTCCTTGGCTGTAATGTAGTTGGTTTTACAAAGGACATCTATAATTTCCCTCCTTGATGTCAAAAGCTGACATGAACCTTGTTTGATTTGTACGTGTGAGTTTGAGATACTGAGCATAAGTTTGGGCCTTTATTTTCTCATTTCTCATCTTGATCTCTCTATATCTATCTTTTATATCCTTGAACTTATCAACATGCCTACTCAATGAGGATACCTCTACACTTTGTTGTCTTTCCAAAATCTGTATTTGTGATGTGGATGGCCGCTATGTTTCCTCATATAGAGGTGTGCCTTTGCTCTTGTCCAGTCAGTATCAGTTATTTCTACCGAGCCTTCTGTGTCTTCCTGCTCTAAAATAGGATTTAGCTTAGGTCTTTTTCTCTAACTGGTCCCATACTATACGTTTGATGTGCCCATTCCTAAACTTGAGGGTTCATCCTTGGTCCTTTTTAGGTTCTTTTCATCATTCTAAGGAGTCTGCATGATAGGAAGGGTGCTCATGGCTTACTCTTGCTATTCAGGTACCCACATAAGCAAGATCTCATCAAACTATCTTTCTTCGTCACTTAACGCATTCGATAAATATACATATGTACTATCCCTAACTGCAAGAGTGTTTTCCACCCATTCATATTGATTTGCATATCCTTTTCTCTCTGGTATGGGGTGATGAATATAAGGTCCCAACTTGGCCTTGTCTCTCAATCTTGTCATAAATTATTGAGGGTCATACATTCACATGAAACTCTTTTGGAACTTCGTTTGCTACAAGATTTGGTTTGCCTCCTTCCCTGCCTCTCTAGAATTGCAGATGAAGGGGCCTAACTATTTTTTACTTTGAATTGTGATCTTTTCTTGGCCAAGAAAAAATTTATGTCATCAGAGTTTATTATTTGTCTATAGTACTATAGGGAAAATAACCTCATGGGGAGGTATTTGGGTAGTTTATATGGTGTAAGCTGGCAACCATAAATTCTTATCTCTATGTGGTTTTGGTAAAGGTACCAATCTCCTACTTTGCTTTGTTTAGACAACTGAAGCACCATTTTGATCATTGGACTTATCCTGGGTGGAGGGCTTCCATTTAGCATAGTCATGATTGGATGAACAAGAGAATATAAGAAATCTGAATAGGTATATGGTGACTCAAACTTATGGAACAGTGGGGTCCAAAAAATGACAGACCTGGGCTGGCCTTTGGTATTCAGCTTCTGGAGGGGAAAAGGAAATCTGTCTGGTTGATAATATAGGAACATATGATCGAGGATAGATGAGTATTTGGACACTCTTTCATTGTGCATCCTGGTGAACTTTTCATGCATTCTCTTAGCTATGAACTCAACATAATTTTACAAAACAACAAAAGGTTGTCCTGGGGTATAAATTGACATGAAGGCCAGGACAAGTTCATCAACAAATTCATCAAGGAGCAACCTAGGACACATGATATCATGGTGATGATTTGTTTTCCCCTTTCAAAGGAAATGGCATAAAGATATGTGCGGGGGATTTTAGGAATGTACTGCTCTTCAACAATGAAATATTGGAACAATTGGGCCAGTCTAGAGGGACTTAACTTGGAATATTGGTTTAACAAATCTCCAATTGAGAGTGGAGTCAGGTTTGGTCCTAGTGGGAGTTACATCATTTCATTTATAGAATCAGATGTAATAGTGAATAGATTCTTTTAGCCAGGGGACATAATAGCTCTCAGGCTGGGAATGTAACAAGCATGGTACTAGTGGACAATTTCAGGGAAAACATGTACATGTGGAAAATGATCATTCGGCAAATTTGACAGCCAAAGGCCAATATCATCAGCATGGCTGAGGTATCTGTCCCTACTTGAACAACGTATTTTAAGTAGGAGGTCCTGGGTAGATGTATCCTTAATTTAGAAATCCTTGTCAGCCAAGGAAAGGTGGTTGAGGTCCAAATGGGGAGTTGTGATAGGTCTAATGTCCTAGGTAATAGGGGCAGTCATAATTTAGTTCTTGTGGATTTAAATTAGGTTTTACAGGATTATTCAGAAGTTTTTCACAAAAACTAGGATTTTGCAGAGGGTTTGTCCATGGTATTTAAAATTTAGAGTGTTTATTCAATTAATTTTACTTAATTAAAACAATGCACAAGGCTGAGCATTTCTGAATTTGAAAGGGCGAGTGACAATTTGTGGTAAAATACCTAGAATTGGGTGAATAATCTACAAATTTGGAGGCAGCTTCAGAGTTTCAAATGGTTCTGGTATGAACTGAGAGGTCAACTACGGTCTCTGCAACTTTCTTTAGGAGTGAATTCGGAGTTTAAATGGTGAATTTGGCATTTGTAGGAATTACACTCCTTCACAGATAAAATGAGCGAAAAAGGGTAAAAAAGGGCTTCTTGGACTTTTATGAAGTAACAATTACTTTTTGGCGAGTGATTTCGAATTAGTAGTGGGTGGTTTGGTCGGTTGAGTGGGGCGACGGTTTCCCAGGTCATTGCATCGCTTATGGAGGCTGGGCAATATTTTGGAGGGGTCACCCGATCTACTCCAGAGCGTGACACGTAGCAAAGGAGCGGTCGGGTAAAACAATTTTATCGAGCAGGTAACGGTCATCCATTGAGCACGGCCGATATTGCAGTGGACCAATCGATGAGTGGAAAGTTGATCTGATGTCTGTCGGGTGGCAAACCTGCGCGGGGGGAAATGAACGGGAGTTTGGTGGGGGGGAGGGGCCTTAATTATGAAGGTTTAGGATTAGTGTGGGGTTAGTCATGAAATTAGGGGATCGGGTGGACCTTAATGATGGGAATAACTTAAGTTTACCAAGATTTGGTAAATTAAGTGGTTTTTGTTGGGATATGTGGCAAATGTATTAGTTTGTATTAAATCTAAGGGTTGGGAGTATTTACATATGGATTTAGTTAATATATGAGAAAAGGGTTTCATTGGGGAGTTAATAAAGTTAATAATTAATATGAAAAGTGATGAGCCGAGTGACTATATCCTTTGCATAATGTAAAATATGCACATTTTATTTGATACATTTGACACTTAGGATAAAGTAATTTTGGTGGTTTTTTGGGAATGAAAATGGGTTTTAACATGGAATTGTTTTTACTTTTCCTAGGCAAAAGCATTTTAACCTTAGGAAAATGAGGTTATATTAGGGAAATGAAGGGGGTGTGTTTTTTATGAAGGGGATTCTAGCACTTGTGTCCATAGTTCATTAAGTCGAGAGTCTGGTCCCTCCAAAAGTCAAAGAAATGCTTTGAGCCTCTTTTACTTGTAGGATTTAAAGTACTAGAACATAATTGTGGATAGAAAATTAGTAAGTAAAAGGACACTATGAATGAGGGGTAGTTAATCACATGAACTTGTAATGCTTTTCTTTTGCCTTCATAATTGATCTTACATGTTTGAAATATGTATCCTAAGCATGATGCCTGTGTTTTGATCCAATCATCTTTGTAGTTCAACAATCTTTCTTCTAGTTACCCATTTCTTACCCTAACATTTTTTCTTCATTTATTTGGGTGAATTTAGGCTAGCAAACCCATATTCTGTCTTTTCTTTAATAAAACAACTAACTATTTCTAACCTTATATCATCCAAGGGCTCAGATTAAGCTTATGAGCTCCTTTTATTTTCTATACCTATCAAATGATCTGCCAAGATTAAACTGTTTGGTCAGATTTTGTTCTCTAACTATAAACATAAAATTCAAAGCATGATATAATCAAGATTAAACAGTTTGATTACCATGGATTGTGGCATGAATAAAAAGTTGCACTCAATTATTATTATGCATAAAAGTAAATAGTATTAGAATTTAGACTTAATCGCTTTCATGGTCTTTTTTGTTTTTTTGGGGGTTCATATATTTTCATTTTTTTTTTACCTTTTCTCATTCTTTTTGCCCTTTCATTTTTCTTTTAGGACATACCCTCTTTACATTTTTTAATTTTTTAATATGGAAAAAATTGTAGAAAGAAAAGGTATGGACAATATTACAAGGCTTAACCTTAGTCATTCAAAATTATGACTCTTATTGGTATATGAACCTAACAAGCTACAGGGGTCCGCGCACTCAGCTTCATGGGTCTGCGCACTCAGTTGCACAGGTCTACGTACTTAGTTGCAGACTCTTCTCTATGCCTCCTCGCACTCACCTACAGAGCCTTTCCCTTCTCCACAACTCACTTTCTGTGCTATTTCCTATTGACCCAATACATTCATCCTTATCTCCTCTATTACATTCCTTAGAATCTTTAAGGGACACCTAGTGGATCTCAAAACTGACTCAATTTTACGTAATGAAGGGGATAAAACCCCTTTTTACTTCTAACTATCTACGCACTCCTCATCCATAAATCATCGAGACTTTACATATCTTTACAAAATTTACATTCAAACATAGGTTTTTAACCCCAAAGCTAACCCAAGGGACCCCATCCTAACACTGTATCAGAGGTTGGAGGATAAAAAAATCCGTAAGATCGACATACCAAAACATCAGCAGATTAGATATCGCAATATCAGAACTTTGTCAAGTGTGGAAACTTTAAAATGTTGTGATATTGATAAGCGTTTATAAGATTTTAAAAGCCCTGAGGAATGTCAAAATAAATTTAACAAAAGATTTTGATGTAAAACCAAGGTTGGTGGGTCCTCCTCTTTCTCCTCTTGTAGGACACATAGAAGGATGTGATTGGTTTTCATAAGGACATATGGCAACATGTGATTAGCTCTAGTAAGGACACATAGAAGGATCTTATTAGTTCTGATCAGTGACAAGTGGAAGTTGTCTTTAGCATGACGTGGCTGTAAGATAGGAGATGTGGGAGGAGTATTCAACCTTATTGGGTAGGATAATGGGCTAGAACTAGGTGATACATGTTACAACTAAGGCATCGCCACATAGAGTGATGACATCAAATTGACAATCGGCTATTGGAGGTTAAAGAAATCAGAACTCTATAATAGCTGGATTATTGAAAATTCCTGATATCGAATGGCTTCCGATATTATGCTGGCACATGGTTGTGGGATTTCAAAGAACCAAGTGGGTAGAGCAGTGCAAACTAAGATTGGCCTCCAGTAGGAGCATTCCACTACTATGGAATTTTTCCAATAGCATAGTACAAAGAGTTAAAGGCTTATGGGTCTACAACTACGATTTGATTGCAGAAATAAAGGAGTTGGTCTTAGGAGTAAGATCAACTGTCAAAGATCACTGGGTCAAGGAAGAAAGGACCATGATCTTTGGGAAGGAGTGTTTGATTCACCTTGAGGTCATATGAAAATTAATTTCTTAGCATGGAGCTCAATGCTATCAAGCAATGAAGTACTACAAGGTCAATCACTATTTCTATACTTGATAAGAAACATACAGGAGATGCAACAATGGCAAGGAAGGCCATGCTTGAGTATAGTTAACAAGCCATGACAAAGGATAGCCAAGTTGTGTGAAACCATGAATAAACATGGAGAGCCTTACTGATAAGAATGTTGTTCATATAGAGGACTATGGCTGGTTGGACTGTATAGGTGGACTGAGACTTCATTCTCAGTATGGAGAAACTTTCAAGGGCCCATTCTCATGGTTAAAGGAGTGGCAGAGGCCAAGTAAGTTGAAATGATAGAATGGAAGAACCATGCCTAGTTAAAATCACATAGTGTGAACACAGGACAATGTGGTAGCATCGATGAGGGGGTGAGGGGGTGGGAGAGGAACAAAACCCAGAAGCTCAGATGAACAAATATGGGGGAAGAAACAGAGTTTTTAGAGAACTAAGAAGAAAAAATTGGAGTGTGTCAACTAATATCTAAGGCTAAGTGAGATTCAGTTCTATAGAGAAAGGCAGAAGGTGCCTATGTAGAGGTAAGAGGCCCTGAGAGTTGTGATGTTGTGTGTAAGGCCAAAATTTTCCTATACAATGTGTGAAAGATGTAATTTCCTATGCTACTGTGAGAAAGGTTGAAATTTCCTAAGTTGTGTAAGAAAGGTCGAAAGTACTTATGCTACTTGAAAGGCCAAAGGTTCCTATGCAGAGAAAGAAGGCCAAGAGTTGAGCTTATGTTGTTAATCTAGGATTTTTTTCGGTTATAAATGCATTTGAATTGACACGAGTTATAACACTTAAAAACCATAAAAACATAAGCATGAAAAATGAAGAAAGGGATACATTATCACAAAATATCATGACACAGAAATTTGATTACAAAGTTCATCCGATATTGACGACATCTCTAGACATTTCTTAATAGTGGGTACGCCTTATTTTATTAAGTGGCATGAAAAGAGTGAAGTATGAGTAGATTTCTGCATAAATGTCCTTATACCTCCAATCTAGAAGATAGATCGAAAATGGAGAGCCCAGCTCTAGGAACAGACAACACCACTAATGTCCTGGAAAAAAATAATGCAAGAATGCCTATCTGAACACCCCATTGAGATAACGGGCCTTCTGTAACCTTATTGGAACCTCCCAAATTGCTGAGGAACGGTTCCAACTACCTGCCAGAAGCAGGTGCCACTATTTTTCTCTCTTGCTCTCCCCTTTCTTTAGGCCCAAATAGTCATATATATATGCTGGCGTGGCTAAATCCTTCATAACTGGGAAGTTTTCAAACAAATGACAAATTTTTCAAGCTCGTTTGTCGTGAGACAGAGGATCTCAAGCCTATATGATACAATGCAACCGATCTCACAAAAATGGTGAAAACCCCTTTTAAGCATGTGTTCATTTTAGCAACAATACTTATCATTGGAAAGCTCTCAGTGTTTTACGAAACGGGAACTAATACTGTTACTCATTTCATAGAGATAGCAAAAGAATGACCTGATTTTAAAAAGTGGGGATGCAGAACACACATATTTTCTTTAGAGCATAGTTTTTGGCACTTTAAATTTTTTTATGTACATTACGTTTTAGAATTTTAGTAATATACATGCTGATTTAAAAAAGTGGTGATTCTACATGAGGCCTTTTTTTTAAAGACCTATTTTTTGACATTAAATTTTCTAATATATGAAATGTAAATAATTATTTTCTAAATTTAACAAATTTT